>JACEIK010000548.1:361169-374810 GCA_018107945.1 Datura stramonium | reverse complement strand
TGAAAACAAGCAATCATAACTATGTTATAGCCGACAAGGCTGCTAACTGGTAGCTAAACTAGGCCCCATATGGCTATTACGAGAAATAAAATATACATGGCCCCCACACAGCCAACAACAAAACCAACAACTGATAATCTATAGCATGCAAGCCTCTAAAAGTGGAATAACGGTCGGGACAGGGCCTCGACCTATCCATAAACTGTACAACAAAAGAACAAACCTTCTCTAACTAGCAACTCCAGAGGAAAGGAGCTGTCTGGACTGCTATCTCTTGTTGATATCTAAGGTCTTGAATTGCGTCTATCCGCACCTACAGGCAAGTAATGCAGCGCCCGAAGGATGGGCGTCAGTACAATATGTACCGAATATGCAAGGCAGTAAAATAATAACTGAATGAAAGCTGGAAAAGCTGAAGTAATAAAGAAGGATAAGAGTTTAACCTGAGCCATCTTGCAATCTAGAAAAATATAACTAACCAGTATATGTACAAACAAGAACCTAGCCGAGCCCCATAAGCCTGGATGATATAAACAACACAGAATAACCTACTTGGGCCCCCATAAACCCCGATAAGTACAAGCAATGCGTTCTCCTCCTGTCTAGCTACTAAAGGTTTGTAGGCATACTGTAACTCAATACGGCCCTCACGGCCTCAGTCTGGTATAACTCAATACGACCCTCACGGCCTCAACCTGGTCCTTTCGGACATCATATTGCCCCTGCGAGCATGGCCCTATAGGTAATAATATCCAACAGCCAAACCATCGTAAGCAAAACTAATCTAGCTAGGGTTAACTCTGACGAGGGTTACTACATCATAAGTGTCGCCTCAATTCTACTTGTAGAAGCCGACCAAATTAGGTTTACTCTGGAGTACCATAGATAAACAGATCATACTAATTTTACGACGAACGTAACTTGCCGAAAAGGATAGCCTTAACATACCTTATTCGATGATTTCTGGGCGCTCGAACACTTTCAATCCTGAAGTTAGTGGTTTCACCAATTTGCAGCCCTCACACTAAGAAAACGAGGCTATTTCAATACTATCACTCGACAATTAACAGTATCTTCTAATAAAATTAATTATAACTTCAACTTCGATTAA
The DNA here is from genome assembly GCA_018107945.1 of Datura stramonium. Classification (NCBI taxonomy): domain Eukaryota; kingdom Viridiplantae; phylum Streptophyta; class Magnoliopsida; order Solanales; family Solanaceae; genus Datura; species Datura stramonium. The sequence goes on along the minus strand of JACEIK010000548.1, from coordinate 373,699 downwards.
TTCTTCCGAAAACTCGCCAATTCTCGGGAGTTCAGTAGGGAGAAATTCTTACCTAATGCATGTGGTCGTTTAGGATCTCGTTTGGAGTAATTCTGACAACCTTTACTCGGCGGGGTTCTAGTATGCCGCTCAAATTTTCGAGAAATAACTCCATAGAAATGCTTTTCGTAGGCCTAGGACTTGTTACTTGAAGTTAATTTGTGTTTAAATGGCGTTTGATAGCGTAATTTGACGAAAATCAGTTGAAAGTTGCATGCTCTCTCGCCTCTAGCCGAAACATACTTTTCATAAGATTTAAAATTAAACAAAGGAAGTACATATATAAGTGTAGGGCAGTGGCAGAGTGCGCCGCGCGCTGGCCAATGCGCTAGGGAGGATGCCACGCCGCGCCTCCCATGGCACTGGCCCCTCAAGCAAGTCGCGCTGCCCAAGGCACCGGCAGGTTGGCGCGTCGCGCTGGCCCCTCTCGGCCTGGCCTCACCCGACGCTGCTTCTGAGGCTTTTTCCACACGCGTCAAGCTCTCTTTACTTGTCACAACCGACGCATACGCCTACTAACCGTTACCATTTCACAGGGTAACATGCTTAATAAATGTATCCTTGACCCATTAGTTTGCCAGTTCTCTTTCTTGAATGGGCTAATGTAGTAATCAATAGTATTTACTCATTTGCTGATTGGCTTCTCCTATANTATTTTTCTTAATAATTTTCTTTTCGTTATCAACTAAATTAAGCAAATTACAAATGATAAATCCTTTGTTTAAACAAATATACCAAAATGAAAAACTAGACAAATATATTTGAATGTTATCCAAGCAAAATTTTTTTTTTTACATAAAATAACTTTTTGCCATTAGCTTTGCCTAAGAATAAGTGCAATAAAATTGGAAAAAAGCTAAAAATAAAACACTAATTTAGAGGGTAAAATTTAGGTGTTTATACAATATATAGCAGTAAAAGTTAAACCAATTTTATTTTTTGTAAACCAGTAAAATCACAACCACTATCTTTCGATGCGCACTAAGTAATAGCTCATAAAGCTATAAACCACAGTAGATAGGTTTATATGGCAAGCTTAATTGAGAAGGCATTGGCGGGTGAATCAATCCAACTCAACCGCGCTAAGTAATAATGCTCAACACACTAGATAAACTTGTTATGACAAATGTGATTGAGAAGACATAAATCACACTAAATAAGCTCTGTATAACACAATTGACTGAGAAGACATAAATTGCACTTAATTAATAATACCACCCAACTCAGCCACCCAATTAATTTTATTATATAACTGGTTTAACCGTCTCTTCAGTCGCTTCATATTCAAAACAAATGTTAAAATCCTACTCTTTTTTTTTTCTCTCTGCAAAAAAATAAAAATAAAAAAATGTTCCTCATTCTCACTTTAACATCCCCAATTCTTGATCTCCTCCTCCACAGGCACGACACATGGATAGAATTACTAATAATAATCTACCAGAAAATCGAGCAGCCATTGACATTCTTGAAACAGAGCTACTATGTGACGAGTCATTCAGTGAGATTATCAAGGAAGAAGAAGAAGAAGTTGTTGGTACCTTTGATGCTTCTTCCACTAATTGCACTGTCTTCGTGATGAATGAGCGTAAGAGATTGCGCAGTCCTAGTACTGATGATGAAGAAGCAGAAGATGGAAATGCAACAGAGGCTGTTTCTGATGTGAATAAATTGCGGAGAGTTCATGAAGCAGAACAAGGGCGAAAGGAGCATGATGATGGACAGAATGGAAATCAAGAATCTGAACAAGGAGAAAGAGGTGACGGTGGAAATCAAGAATCTGAACTAGATGATGAAGAGGGCGGAAATAAAGAAAACAACAATGGAGATGAAGATATAAAGGAAAACAAAGAAACAGAGGAGGAAGAAGAGGAAGAAACAGAGGAATTGGATGAAGGAGAAGGTGAAGAACACAGAGAGAATGCAGGATCGGAAAATAATGTCAATCATGAAAATTATGAACAAAACGAAAGTGGTAATCAAGAATCAGAAGGAGATGAAGGCGAAGAAGACAGAGAAAATGATGAAAATCAAGAAGAAAGTGACAACGACCATGAGGACGACGACGACGAAGAAGAAGATGAAGAAGAGGAACGAAAAGCTGCTGAAAAAGGAAAACGACCAATGTCTGAAATATGCAAATTGAAATCCATAGTGCCTAGATTTTCCAACTTTGAACAAGGAGGACCCTCAGACACACCTGAAGGAAATCAAATTCATAATGATTCAGCAGAGGATGATACTGAACTAAACTAATCACGAGTTAATAAATGACTATCACTATGATGATGATCATCATCAGGATTTGGCGATTTTAAAATCTATCTGGCATTTCAACTGCAACAATGGGTATGTCCCATATCCACACTCAGATGTACTACACAACCACATCATGGATTCAATTCCCTATTTGAAAATCCTCGGAGAGGATTTAACCGAAAAGATAATAGCATTTGAGAATAATTTCTATGTTGTTTGGGAACTGGACGGAGATAATCCTGAGATGGCCCATCGTGTTGATCGAGAAATCTTCGACTTGTCTATGCGATTATGGGGTAATTCTGAATACAATGTTGGTGCTGAACAACAAAATCATCAAGAATATTATGACGATGACGCGATGACGACGACAACTGGGGTAGATATATTAGATTATGATACTAATTTTCAGACTCATTATCGTATAGACTTTACATTTTCCAAATATGTACATTACAGCAGAAAGTTGATTTTGTGAGGGAATCTGATGTTTGAGCTATTTTTGTTACATTGTTTCTCTTTTGATTTCTGTTTGATATCTTTTCTTTCATTTATAGAACAAAAGAAGGGAAGTGCTTCTGCATACTAGCTGGTCCTTCCGATTGCACTTGCAATAATTTTGCAATACAATGCATCAGTTAATAAAAGATCAAACCAATAGCAAATAAGGTTTACATCAAGCAGTGGTTATCAAATTTGCATTTGGAAAACCAATGTTATCTGAGAAATTGATTAATTACATCGAGACTTTAATCCCCAACTTGAAAACTCATGGACAGGCATTGGTGATTAAGATCTTACTGTTACAAAACTACTTCTTAACTGTTTTGGAAATGGCTGCAGGGTATTGTTATTTTAGTTAAATTCTTGAAGCATCAGTCTAAAGCTTATTTTGATTTGATATGAAAATGTTTCCTTTTTCAAAGTTTGACATTGGTCTTGTCTTCTAGTTTGATAAGTTAATTGATCCTCTCTTCTTTCAAATGAATTGTTGTGATTCATGGCGATCTTCCTTTTTTTCTTGATTGGGATTCGAAATCAATTCCAGCTTTATGTACTGCTAGGCCACATCATTGCCATTCAACTCACACTATCAGAAATTGCAACAGATATACACTATTGAAGTTGTTCCTTTATGCCAAAAAAAAGGGTTCCTTTAGAAGAGTATGGAGATCAAAATTCAGAAGGACGAGTAAGAGCAAAACAAGAAAATGGCTGCAGGGTATTGCTATTACCCTGAAATAATCTACCCTGCAATTATCGTGAAATTTCTGATACTAGAAGCATCAGTTTAAAGTTCCTAATTTTCTTACAAAGGGGAGTTGCTCGGATGGTAAACAACTGACACTATTGTACATATATGAATAGTAAAGTATCACTTAAATGCTTCAGTTTATTGCTTCAATACTGAAAATCATATCTTCTGAATTATAAAAAGTTACACAATGGCATGACTTAAGAATCTCCAAATAATAATGCTGGCAATTGAACATGTACCATATTTAGTACCATTTAAGTTGCTATGTACAAAATTCAGCACACCAGTTACATTGTTTAGTTTTCAGTTTACAATCCCGCGCATAACTAAAATTCTAGGGTCAGAAGCTTAGTAATTCAACTTTCTCCTCAAAGAGAACAACTATCGAAAATACAAACAAAACCTATATTATATGAATATGAAAGTATCTAATGTTAGTATATTTCTCTCCCTCTCATGCAACTGATCACAACAAGAGTCCTTATATCTTTCACAAGTGACTAAAACTAATGCTTCATATTTCACGACTTTTGTGAAGTTTGTCATTGCACAAATAGGCACCAAGTATTATATATGATACAACACCGTAAGTACAGTGACACAAGTCTATGGGTGCACTTGTGATATATGTACAATATTAATCTTAGGAAATGAACTGCTCAAGGCAGTGGCAGTGGTGATAATTCCAAAATATGTGGTGCTCACCTGACTTTCTTCTGGGAGCTATACTTGCAAGAGGTCTATACGTAGAAGCATACAAAAATACCTAGACACCCTCCTGGAACCCCCAGAAAAGGGAGAGATTTACAAAACTAAGGAGTACAAACACTCAACCTTGTAAAAACAGGATTCCTTGTCCATTCGTTGTTAATGTCATTCTTTTTACGTTTCAGCTAAATTATTACTGTGAAACAAATTGGTCAACCTGATTCATCAAAAGTACAAGGTTCTGATATAGAGGAATCTGACTTGGATTATCTCATGAAAAATACTGCTATATCTTTTTTGATCGAGTGTTCTTTCAAAAAGTCTAAAGCTCCACCAAAAGAACACCTTCCTTTAACATAAAATTACTCTCTCTTTGTATAGTGAATTAGTTGAAGGCTTAGAATATTTTTCTTTGTTTCAACGCTCTCTTCCACTGCTACCTCAAAACACACAACAACATTTTTCATACTTCTCGTTTTTCTCTTCTTTTTTCATCTATAAACACAAGGAAGAAAACATCATATTTATAGGTGTAGGATTTCTTCCACGAGTAAATGTCAAGAATGTGGATAGTTATTTGAGATTTAATAGGGGTAATTAGTAGGATATAATGTGAAGGACATTGCTATTGTGGTTACATGAGTTACAAGGAATAATGACACTGCTTTCTCCACTTTATTTCTACTAATTATAGTATTTGCAAATTAATATTTTAATTATAATATTAAAATGCATATTACATCAACAATTCACTTTAGTGGAAAATTGGGATCGTTACTGAATCCCACTTTTTGTTACGTTGCAAGTCGCCCTAATTACATGTGTTTACTATCTATAGGTCTTTTTTCTTATTTTTTGGCAATTGAAGGTCCAAAAACCTTATGTTTTTTATGAATTAGATTTGTCAAAGGTAGATTTATAATGCTTAACCTAATCAAAAAAGGAGCCCGAGCTTTTCACTTTCTTATAGGTGTAAGGGGAAAGGTTCAGATTATTTCCTTGTACTTTACGAGTCTCAATTTACTCTTCGTTAGAAGTTTGACTTATTTTGTAACAATTTTGGCCAGAAATATTAAATAGGGAAGTTAGTGAAATCAAGGACGTTTGTCTACAAGGGAACGTAAATCTACAAAGAATACACTGTAAATCTTTTTTGATTGACGGTACTTTCAATGGATTAATTTGTCTTGTAAATGAGGTAAAAGAATTGTTTCTATGAAACCCAACAATAAGAAAGTACAAGAATAAAAAAGAAAGAACAAGAAATTTTCTACTAAATCGATAAACGATGGCCGTTTCATATATGATTTTGGATATGATGAGATCTGTGATGATTATAAGGTAGCATTATTTTTTTCTATTAATGGTCGTCGGCACAATTTTCAAGAGGTCAATATGTATAGTCTAACAAATGATGCTTGGTGAAGAATACATTATTATCGGAATGGATCGCGATCTATTGGTCTGGGTAAGTTTGTGAATGGGAAGCTTTATTGGGTTACAACTTCTATTCTTGGTATGAATAGGGGCTGGAGAATAACCTCTTTTGATTTGATTGATGAGAAATGGATAAAAGTGGTGCGACCCTGTTATGGAGAAGGGGATGGTGTTCTCGTGTTGGGAGTGTTGGGAAGTAACATTTCTATGATTTATAATAATTTGACTACTCATATAGATGCGTGGGCTATGACGGAGTACGAAAATAGAGAATCTTGGAGAAAGATGTTTACCATCAATTGTACTCTAGATCCGACGGATTATTCGTTTTTCTCAATCTTTTTGTTTGTCAAAATGAGGTGAATTTTTGCTTATGTTTGATGATACTTTCATGATATACAATCCAAATGATAACTTAATCAGATATTTAGAGTTTAAAACATTATGAACATGGGATTCTTATCAATTCATATAATTGATAAGAAGGAATTTAAAACATTGTTGACCATTTATCAATTCATATAGTTGATAAGAATGAATTTACTACATTGTTGACCATTTATAGCCTCTAACAGATTTGAACATTTGTTAACATAATGGTTCAGTCTAACTTAATTGATTACAACGCTAATTACTTCGCTATAATCCAATCATAAATTGACATTATGGGTGATAATCTTAGGTGAGATTTAGTACAATTAATTTTAGTGTTATTACTACTTCAAACTCGATTTTAAGTGTCATATTTTAAATCTCATTTAAAATACTCCTTATTTGGGGATTTCATCCAAATGAGGGGTATTTTTGAATACTTTGGTAACAACAGAAGTATATTTGACCCTATAGTATGACAAAAGGTAAAATTAGCTATTAAACTAAAGTAGAGGGGTAAATTTGACCCTTTTCCCTTTAATTAATTTATTGTATAATTGATACGAACAACGTCTCTGCCTCTAAGGTAGAAGTAAAGTCTGCGTACACTCTATCCTCCCCAGACACACATTATGAAATTATACTGGATATGTTATTGTTGTTGTTATATAATTGATATGTGTCTAGTGATCATGTATCCTATAAGTTTATATACCCACAAACGCTCTCATCGATGAAAAAGAATTACTTAGCATTTATAACCTCTATTAGGATTTGAACATTTGGTCACACAACGATACAATAAAAATTCACTGATACATTCTTATTAATATCGAATCATAAATGATATTACGCGGGATAATCTGAAGTAAAATTTATTATAATATAAATCAAGCAAGAAAAAAAAACGTTTTCTCATTTTTAGTTCAATTCAAAACAAAGTAAAACTTTTCTTTCTTTCTTAGTCTGCTCTAATATTTTCACAAAGAATTTAGAATGCAACCTGCAGATAGAGTGTACGCAGACTCTGATGCTTCTTCCACTAATTGCACCGTCTTCGTGTTGAATGAGCGTAAGAGATTACGCAGTCCTAGTACTGATGATGATGAAGAAGATGGAAATAATGCAGAGGCTGTTTCTGATGCAAATAAATTGCGTAGAATTCATGAAGCAGAACAAGGGCGAAAGGAGCATGATGATGGACAGAATGGAAATCAAGAATCTGAACAAGGAGAAAGAGGTGACGGTGGAAATCAAGAATCTGAACTAGATGATGAAGAGGGTGGAAATCAAGAAAAGAACAATGGAGATGAAGATATAAAGGAAAAAGAAGAAACAGAGGAGGAGGAAGAGGAAGAAACAGAGGAATTGGATGAAGGAGAAGGTGAAGAACATGAACATGAAGAACACAGAGAGAATGCAGGATCGGAAAATAATGTCAATCATCAAAATTCTGAACAAAACAAAAGTGGTAATCAAGAATCAGAAGGACATGAAGCCGAAGAAGACAGAGAAAATGATGAAAATCAAGAAGAAAGTGACAACGACCATGACGAGATCGACGAAGGAGAAGAAGATGAAGAAGAGGAACGAAAAGCTGCTGAAAAGGGAAAACGACCAATGTCTGAAATATGCAAATTGAAATCCATCGTGCCTAGATTTTCCAACTTCGAACAAGGAGGACCATCAGACACACCTGAAGGAAATCAAATTCATAATGATTCAGCAAAGAATGACACTGATCTAACTGATCACCAGTTAACAAGTGACTATCACTACGATGCTGATGATCATCAGGATTTGGCGATTTAAAAATCCATCTGGCATTTCAACTGCAACAATGGGTATGTCCCATATCCACACTCAGATGTACTACACTGTTGGGCTTGTGGAGGCATGATTAAGTCGTTCAGACTTATGACCGTTAGAATTTCGACTTATGACCGTTAGAATCCGGCTTATGACCGTTAGAATCCGACTTATGACCGTTAGAATTCCTAATAACCCGAATCTATTTCTATAAATCAAGAAGACAGAGAAAATGATGAAAATCAAGAAGAAAGTGACAACGACCATGACGATGACGAAGAAGAAGAAGAAGATGAAGAAGAGGATCGAAAAGCTGCTAAAAAAGGAAAACGACCAATGTCTGAAATATGCAAATTGAAATCCATCGTGCCTAGATTTTCCAACTTCGAAGAAGGAGGACCATCAGACACACCTGAAGGAAATCATGATTCAGCAAAGGATAATACTGAACTAACTGATCACGAGTTAATAAATGACTATCACTACGATGATGATCATCATCAGGATTTGGCGATTTTAAAATCCATCTGGCATTTCAACTGCAACAATGGGTATGTCCCATATCCACACTCAGATGTACTACACAACCACATCATGGATTCAATTCCCTATTTGAAAATCCTCGGAGAGGATTTAACCGAAAAGATAATAGCATTTGAGAATAATTTCAATGTTGTTTGGGAACTGGACGGAGATAATCCTGAGATGGCCCATCCTGTTGATCGAGAAATCTTCGACTTGTCTATGCGATTATGGGGTAATTCTGAATACAATGTTGACGCTGAACAACAAAATCAGCAGGATTATTATTTTGATGATGATGATGACTGGGGTAGATATATTAGATTATGATACTAATTTTCAGACTTTACATTTTCCAAATATGTACATTACAGCAGAAAGTTGATTTTGTGAGGGAATCTGATGTTTGAGCTATTTTTGTTATGCTGTTTCTCTTTTCATTTCTGTTTGATATCTTTTCTTCCATTTATAGAATAAAAGAAGGGAAGTGCTTCTACATACTAGCTGGTCCTTCCGATTGCACTTGTATCAATTTTGCAATGCAAAGCATCAGTTAATAAAAGATCAAAGCAATACTAAATAAGGTTTACATCAAGCAGTGATTATCAAATTTGCATTTGGAAAACCGATGTTATCCAAGTTATGAGGAGATCCTTATTATCAATTGTGGAAGCTGCAGGGAAGCCTATTGCAGTGTGTTTACAAAAAACACTAGGCCAAGTACTGCCAGGGTTATGGTAATCATACACCTACTTGACAAGCATCCAAATCTTGTAAAATAATTGAACATTATTAAAAAATTGTCTATGATAGTCTTCCACTGTATTCAATTGCGGCGGCTGCAGGGAAGCCTATTGCAGTGTGTTTACAAGAAACACAAGATTGCACTAGGCCAAGTACTGCCAGGGTTATGGTAATCATACACCTACTTGACAAGCATCCAAATCGGGTAAGGCTACAGTTTCTGGAGAAAGAATCGGGTAAAATAATTGAAAATTATTAAAAAATTGTGTATGATAGTCTTCCACTGTATTGCACTCATTGTACACATCAAGCGCACGAGGAAGACAAATGTGATTTTTTGAATGCTAAGAGAGCTGAGCAAAAAGATACTGAAAAACCTGTAGGTGAGAGAAATATGGGGCAACAATTGGCTGAGAATATTAATTCCAACAAGGAGAATTCTTTGGCAAGCTGAAAATTCCAGCAGTGAAGAGAATGCATCTGGAAATCGGACTGCGAATGCACACAAAGAATCAGTTGATAGTCGTATTGGTTCCTTGGCAAGTCGAAGTAATTCTCCAAGTCGGGAAAAAGCTGTGACTGGAAATATTCAGTTGTGCGTCAATGCTAATTTGATTTACCAACTCAAAATGTTTTTGAACTACTGTCCCGCTACTGAAAAAATTCAACTGGCACTACAACACATTACATATGTAGCTATTTGATTATCTCTAAGGAAAAACAAGGGGAGATTTATATTTGCATTGTTTAAGCATCCTCATTTGTAATATTTTACACTCTATGATGATCATAGAATACCTAGTTTTCTCTAGCTCTTATTTTCTTCATGCTTGTTAATTAGTAGAGGTTCACTAATCCCCCTTGCTTGTATTTTATTCATGTTGCGATTTTATTTTATTATTAATAAAAGGCTGCTAAACGCTCTGTTTAGTGGTATAAATTCACCCAAAAAAACCAAACACATAAAAGATCAAAAGTATATAAGTTATTTTGGGATTACCTCTACAATGGACCCAGTATTGTCCGGGCCTTCCTTGGACCTTGTGCATAGTGAGAACTCAGTGCATCGGTTTGCCCTTTTTTTAAATTTTTTTTTTAATAATAAATTTTGAAATTTTAATCTCGAAATTTCAATCCGTGCCACATAAATTGAGGTAAAGGGAGTATCTGAATAGGTAGATAATTGCAGGTGAGGGAGGATGCCAAAACGAAATACAAGTTTGTTCCCCTAAACGAACTTATAGATTAACACAGTTAAATCTAACAAGCAAGAGAAAGAGTCATCTCCTTGTTATTAGTTCAATTCAGAATCTGAAATTGATGCAATTTTTTACTTTTCTCCAACTTCATCTCCTCCCCATAATCATCATCCACCCAGTAATCTTGAAATAGAGCAGTTATTGTATCTGGTGCAAGAACCGATCATATCTGAACCTCCAAAAGATGAAGCTGTAGACGAAACAGAGGACCAAAAGGCAACAGGAAAAAGAAAACTCCCAGCATCTGAAGAACTGTATCAATGGAAGCCTGTATTTCCAAAAATTGAAGAAAAAGGAAAGCGTCCCATGTCGGAATTATATGAATGAAGCCTGTTAGGTTGCACGACCTAAGGACTTATCTTTACTCTTTGCCTACGAATGAAACAAGTCGCCAGACGTGTTCCACTTACGTGAATAAAACAGTAAGTAAATAAGACAGTGATTTAGCGTGGAAAACATCCGGCTCAAAAGATGAAAAACCACGACCTGTACCTCCACAGGATTTTCTCCAACTTCACTAACTTCAAAGAGCCTCTTCAAATAGCAGATTACAACACTTGTACCTAAAGGAATTATAAACTCTAATTCCTATATGTTCACACTCCTCCCTAGGAATATGTTCCCAATGTCTCCTAGTATATTCTACTTGAAGACAAAATCCTCTTAATCCAGTTTATAACTCACTGAATTAAGATTACATCAATTACAACTCAATGACTAACTTCTAGTACAAGATTGTTAACTCTGGCCTATTACTTTACTAGGACCACGTTTGTCAATTGAATTTCTTCACACTCCAGATGATGCAAAATCTCACTCTTTACGGATTTTCTTTTTTCTCTCTTTGTGAGTGCACGAGTTTCTTTGAGAAGTCACACTTCTATATATACAAAACTCTTCAACATCTTTGCAGCAACTATCTTTGCCCACATTAGAAGTCTACTCCAAGTAGGAGTCCTTCTTCAAGTCTATCTCTTGACTTCCTTTGTGTTTTTAATCAAATTTCAAATCTTACAAATCAGCACATGTACAATCTTCATAGAGTTGTTCTTCACTTCGAATTTCCCATCAAATCAAACTCTTCTTGACTTAGAATTCTACTTCAAGTGAGACTCCTTCTTCAAGTCAAACTCTTTGCTTCTTTAGTATTGTAGTAGAACTCCAACACTTCAATTTTGTACATGTTTATTTCACTGAGAGTGAGTGACATGGCTTAACCATCTTTTGATACGTGCAGCTTATGTTTATAGGAACATTTACTGCTGCCATGTCAGCTTCTTTAGACAGTAAATTTTATACTCCCTTGGAACAACTTGACTGACCTGTTTCATCGACTTTGTCAATCATCAAAACTACATAGATCCCAACAAATTCCCCCTTTTTGATGATGACAAACTCCTTGCACCTGTGCCCTCAATGATATCTACCTGTAGAACCAAGAGATAAAACACTTAATTGAAACAAGTCAATCATATGGGTTATAAATATTTGCATAGCCTATATTCTTCCCCCTTTTGGCATCATTGAAAAGAAAGTCAATTTGAGATGCTAAACAACTTATAGCCTCTGGGACTATCTTCAAAACAATTAGATCAATCTCATGAAAACATAATCTGCTCCTCAACTCTATAGATGACCCTGTTTCATCAAGGTCCATTTTAGTGGCAGTGGCAATTGGAGTATCAATCTCTATAGCAGCTTCCATATTTAATTTTCCCCCTGTCAGTGAGTCCACACTTTGTTCAATAGTTGAAACAGGTGATGCAACATGTTCCTGAGCATGTTGATCAATTTCACTTTCATCCTTCATGAATTCACAGAAATCCATATGCAACAGGTCAATATACTTGTTTGTGTTCACTTGATTATTTGAATGAGAATCTTACTTGCTTCCCCCTTACACAGGCACCACCAACTTTGTCATTTTGAACTTAATTTTAGGCAAACCTATAACCATGTTCTTTGAAGCAAATTTTTTCAACTGTTTCAAACTAGCATGTCCAATTCCATTGCACTAAGACAAGTCAGACTTATACCCGACAATTCCATGATATCTACCTTGTGCACATTTTTGTGTCTGCTTACACTTAGAACAATTTCCTTTGTATCCAACCTTTTGACCTTGC
>JACEIK010000548.1:337338-351265 GCA_018107945.1 Datura stramonium | reverse complement strand
ATAATTGATAAGAATAAATTTATAATATCGTTGACCATTTACCAATTCATATAATTGATAACAATGAATTTATAACATTGTTGATCATTTATAGCCTCTGCAAATTAGATTTGAACATTTGGTTATATAATGGTTCAGTCTAACTTCGTTAATTATACCTCTAACTACTTTACCATAATCTAATCATAAATGTGAAATTATGGATGATAATCTGAAGTGAGATTTAGCATAATGTTTTACTATACTTAATGTTATAAATCTAACAAGAGAGAACCATCTCTCTCATTTTTAGTTCAATTCAAAACAAGTAAAACTTCCTCTCATTTCTTTCTTTCTAACTTCTTTTCTTTATCGGCTCCAATATTTTCACAAAAATTAAGAATGCTACCTGTAGAAGAGCTAAATAGAGTGAATAGTGAAGTAAACCAAGAAAATTCAGAATCCAATGACGGATTAATTACTCAGGAAGATATGAAAGAGCTGGAATTAGAAAAAATATTAAGTTCTAAAATTGAGGCTTTATACTTATCAAGAGAATTCCCGGTATTTGNAACCAAAGATCCATAGGGAGCTATAGTCAGGTGATTTTTCAAGTAAGCGTTGGAACGGTGAGTGGTTATATAAATGGGAAGTGGAGAGACTGTTGATAAGGTAGACAGAGTGATGTCATGCAAAAGATCAAAATTGAGGTGGGAGGAACACCTCATGTAGGAGAGTGTTAATTGTTTTGATGATATGGAGATGTCGTCCTTCAACAAGTGCTACTCATTGAGGCATGTAGCGTGGGTGGGGAGGTGTTCAATGTAATGAAGAGAGAGATAAGAGTCGATGCTTTTCTACTCTCCTCCACCATCAATATAAAGAGAAAATTTGTGTTAAAATGTATTTCCATTAGAGGAAGTTTTGAAAGATCTCTTTAATATCACTTTTATTCTTTAATGTATAAAACTAAGTGTATTTCGTATAATGATAAACAAAAATGCAATAATATAATCTCCTTTCAAGAGATAAAATTGGAGATGACACCCATAAATCACTAAAATAATTTGAAGTGGTTTGGAGCTATATAAGGATAATTGGAAAAATGAATGTTGATGAGATTTATTTGATAAGAAAGAATTACAATGAGGAAAATTTGTCTCTCATGAAACGGTAGTGAGAATTTATTCAAAATAAACCTAAGAACTCTAGAGTGAGAATAACCCAATCATTAATATCAGATGGTGAGAGGAGTGGATGGAAGGGTCATTTGTGCTTGGGGATGGGGGATGGCCACTTATAAAGTCCATTATTAGTTTGACCATGCACCAGAAGTTCTTGCATCGTTATATCCTTCACAGCAAAGTCAAAAGAAAAAATTTGATGGGTTTTAGGTTGTCTTGACAAAATTTAGAAATAAAGATAAGCTTGTGTATAATAGATGGGACACACAGAGTGTGAGTTAGCTTGAAAATATTATTTGATGCATTTAATTGAGTAGAACTAGTATGAGAAATGGTAATTTTGTTACCATCACCCATGTAGACATCTTAGTTACCATGATAACGTTTTAGGTTGTATGGTTCTATTGTGATGTGATGGGTGGATTCCCAGTCGACTATCCAGGGGGTGGCAGCGGCAGTGAAACCAGCGGCATAGTTAGCTTTGGCTTCAAAGTGATTGTGAGACTTTGAGCGGCAGACATTGGCGGTGGCCACTCTTGTTACATAGTTGATATCGAGTAACAGAGTTTGGGTTTGAGTTGGACTGCCATTATTGTGGAGTGTTTAGCCGTGAATTCTAGCACCATCTTTGAGGATTAATATTCTACCCACGAATGTTGCTATTATTGTTATTGGATTTGGTGGGAGTAGCGACAACGACAGTAATAAGATTGGACAACTTCTTAACATCTTTGTAACAAATTAAAGGAAGAGTTCATGGGAAAGCGGTTTCTTAAAAACTTCCTTATAGGAGACCGACGTATCACGTGCCATATTGAAGCAGTCCTAGACTACTGAGTATTTTGATGATGAGCTCGGGATTGGGCATTAGAGAACCAGCAGTGGCTAACTCATCCGAAAGTGACCAAATAATGTAAAGGTATTCAGTGATAGAGCGAGAGTCCTTCGTAACTCGGGTGAATTGATCACGCAAACTAAAGGCTCGTGTTTGGGATTTGTTTGCACAAGTGGTGTGTAAAGCATCCCAAGCTGATTTAGATGAGTCAATGACAACAACGGTAGAGACAATTATGGATTCAACAAAAGCAATGAGAGTATCTTGGATGAGTTAGTCTTGGCAAAACCAAGTAAGAAATGCTGGATTGGGAGATATGTTAGTGTCAAGGGTGACCGTTCAGCTAGGAGCCGAAGTGGTCCCATCAAAATGGCCGAAGAGGTGGCATCCATACATAAGCATAGAGAACTGAGCGTTTCATGTGGAAAAGTTATGACCACATGGAGATCTTGTTTGATCTTTCCGTTTTGCTAATTTCCATGAAAAAAATACTTTTTCCCGTTATAATTAATAGCTTATTATTTTTCTTCGGTCATATCTTTTCATTAATTTAGTTATTTGGTTAATCAAAGGTTGAATTTTTCTTTCACTATAATAATAACATTGATATTAGCTAGCTGCTAACATTAGTAGATTTCTTTTTCTCATGAAACTGACAACACGAGTCTTATATCTTTCTCAAATGAAAAAGCTTTATTCTGGATGTATATTACTTAGTAGACAAAACTTCATTTACAAGTTCATATTAAAGAATTTGATATACGAAATATACAGGGGAGGGTGGGAAGGATCTGTAAAAGAGACTTCCTCTTCGTTTCTCCTTAGCTCGAGGGAGACAAGATATGAAACACCTAAATCAGGTGCTTTTATTGTCCAATTATATCCAATGTTAAAGTGTACAAAATTTGAACCCCTTGCTTGCACCACCAAACCACAAACGAAAAACATAATACTATTAATTAACTGATTGTCCAAAGAGATGCAAAACATGGAAAATTATGCAGAAATATCAAAAATGGTATTCAATATGACCCAAAAAGAGGACCTGGTGCAACTAAGATAAAGCATAAAGACCAGGGGGAGGGGGACTATGATGCTAGGGAAGCTTCCCCTGCTCCAATGACCCTGTCTTGCTATTCCACAATTGCAAAAAAAAAATAGCCCAAGATTGTAATTTACAATCATCTCAAAGTATGGAAGAATGAATATACACGTTCCACACTATACATTAACTAACAAAAAAGTTGGACTTATAAAATATCCTTCTTATACTAGGAAGTTGGCTTTTTTCGGTTGAAAAATCCAAGATTGAATCTTAATGATGAAACCTCGTTGATTTTCAATTCACTATGTTAATTTTCACTGTAAGTACTTAAGAAAATGCTTACTTGTGTTTACTCACTGTACATAGGTGCCATTTCTTGTTTATTTACAACCAAAGATATAAAACCCTCATGTTTTTCATGTTATTCGATTTTTCAAATATATTTATCATGTTTTGTTGTAACATAATCTTAGTAGGAGCCCAAGCTTTTCACTTTCTTATAGGTGGAAGAGAGAAGGCTCAGATTTTTTCTTGTGCTTTACAAGTCGAAATTTTCTCTTTTTGTAAGTAGGGGCACTACTAAAGTTAGCATGTTTTCTCTCTCTCTTTATATATATATATTTATATNATTCATATTAGAATGATTGGCTTTGCTTGAGAACATTCCTATATAATGTAGCTTGCCATATACACCCCCAGATTTACTAGTCATGAATCATGACAAATCAGTAAAATAATATAAATGTGACCCATTTTGAAAAATATAAATACACTATACTCTTTTCCTACTCTTTCCCTCGATTGCTCACCATGATTCGTGGTTACTCGCAATGAGTCGTCCCATGACCTCTTACATCCTCCTAGACTAAGGACCAGTCTCACCACGACCACAAACAACGACTCGTGACATCAAACCACGGATCGTCCCTTGACCCATTACTCCCAACTTCAACCCTACTGTACCTCACCACAAACACCTCCTACGGATCGTTGGTGGAACCAACGATCCATTACATGACCCATTTTGTGGTAATTTCCCAAATTTCTACCAACTTTCATTTTTAAATCCCAAGTCTAGTCTTAGGCACTTCCGGGGTATTACAATATCTCCCCTTTGGAAACATTCGTCCTCAAATGTGGGGAAAGCATACAGAAAATAGAGAATGCATCATCATATTTAGATACTGATCATTTAAGCTGAAAATTGATGGAATGACCAACTCCGATTTAAACTACATCACTGAACTAAATTCATCAACCATACATAAATACTTCATGAAAGAAAATTGGGCACATGAACTGAACATGAAAACTGAATAGAGTACTAAGGAAAAAACAGATACCTCAAGCTAGAACTGAGCCGGTAGAGAATAAATGTGGGTATCTAGGCATCATGTCTGTCCCACGTAGCTCCCTCAACATGTTGATTCCTCCATAAAATCTTGACTGAAGCCACTTCTTTTTTCCTTATCCTTTGAACGATCTAGTATTTCCACCGAAACTTCTTCATAACTCAGGTTGTCTTTCACACTTGACACTGTCCACTGGGAACACTAGAGTTGGATCACCCAAACACTTCTTTAAGAGCAATACATGGAAAACAGGATGCGCAGAAGCTAATTCTGAGAGAAATTCCAATTCATATGCCACTTTACCAACCCGTTTCATAATTCGATAGGGGCCAACATAACGGGGACTGAGTTTTTCTTTCTTTCCACACCTTATCACTCCCTTAATAGGAGACACCTTTAGAATACCCAATCATCAACTTCGAACTCAAGTTCTCTCCTCATCAAATCGGCATAGGACTTTTGACGACTTTGAGCTTTTTTCAACCTGTCCCGTATAAGCTAGACTTTCTCCATGGCCTCATGGACTGAATCTGGTTGTATCATCACAGCTTCACCAACTTCAAACCAAAAAATAGGCGATCTACATCTCAGCCCATAGAGAGCCTCAAACAAAGCCATCTGAATACTGGAATGATAGTTGTTATTGTATGCAACTTGATAAGAGGCAAATGATCATCCCAACTACCTTTGAAGTGAATCACGTATTGTCTCAACATGTCCTTTAGAGTCTGAATTATCTGCTCTGCTACCATCTGTTTGCGGGTGAAATGCAATGTTGAGCTTAACCTGAGTACCTAGTCCTTTTTGAAATGACCTCTAAAGCTGAGAGTTAAATTGGGTACCTCTGTCTGATATGATGGACAAGTGCACTCCATGTAACGGAACTAGCTCTTGGATGTATAGTTTGGCATAATCCTTTGCCAAATCCATGGTTTTGACCGGTAGGAAATGAGCGTCTTTGGTCAACCTGTCTACAACAACCCAAATGG
Organism: Datura stramonium; assembly: GCA_018107945.1. Lineage (NCBI taxonomy): Eukaryota > Viridiplantae > Streptophyta > Magnoliopsida > Solanales > Solanaceae > Datura > Datura stramonium. The sequence goes on along the minus strand of JACEIK010000548.1, from coordinate 345,881 downwards.
AGTCATATTGTCGATGAGTGCGAGGCAAACCTCTTATGAGGTCCATATTGATTTCTTCTCACATCCAAGTAGGAATACTGATATCCTGAAGCACCCCTCCCGACCTCTGATGCTATACCTTTACTTTCTGACAGTTTGGGCACTTAGCTACAAACTCAATGATGTCTTTCTTCATGTCATTCCACAAATAGACTTACTGTAAGTCACAGTACATCTTGGTGGCACCTGGATGTTTAAAATACCTGGATCCATAAGCCTCATGCAACATTTGATTTCTCAAATCATCAACGTACGGAACACATAGTGACCCTGGTATCGAAGCACACCACCTCCCACTTTGGAGAAGACCTCTAACTTCTGATTTTGAATGACTTCCTTTAACTTTACTAAAATGGGGTCTTCATCTTTTCTAGCTTTTACATCAGTCACCAAGGATGATTCTAATCCGTTCTGAACTATAACACCACCATCGGTCAAGTTGACCAAACAAACTTTCAACCTTGCAAGTTGATGCACATCCTTCACCAGCTCCTTTCTTCCCTCATCCACATGGGACACACTCTCCATAGAGAGTCTACTAAGTGTGTCTGCGACTATATTAGCCTTTCCATAATGATAAAGGACACTCATGTCATAATCCTTAAGTAGCTCAAACTACCTCCTTTGCCGAAGATTGAGATCCTTCTGGGTAAACACATATTGTAGACTCTTATGGYCCGAAAACACATCCACGTGGACCCYGTACAAATTGTGTCTCCATATCTTYAAGGCGAATACCACTSYGACYAATTMAAGATCATGGGTCAGATAATTCTTATCATAAACTTTTAGCTGTCTGGAGGCATATGCTATAACTTTTCCATGTTGCATCAATACAAACCCAAGTCCGATCATTGAAGCATCACAATACACCATGAATCCATCGGTACCCTCGGGAATACTTCATTGAAGACATTTCATCGCACGACATAGATCATGAAAAAAGGGAATACTTCGTAAACGTCTCGTAGCCTCTTCGTCATAAGTGTGGCGCGCTTCACACCCATGAAAAAAGACTCAACTTAACGCGGATTTTGGACATCCTAGGACACTTCAAACGTATTTCTCTAATACCAAGTTTGTCACGAGCCGGATGTAGACCCGGATCACAACACAGTACAAGGAGCCCCGAGGGACTCCAAGTCGACCCATGACATAGATATACATCTAACTCAATCAAAAAAATGGAATACTCAGAATAATAACATAGCGGAAGCATAATCATGACATACATGGGAAACGAAAGCACCTCATAAATGGTAGCTGAATACTACACATAGTCTTAAAGCCTCTAACGTATCTGATGGGTTGATAGGAAAACACCCCCAACTAACCCGACAAGTCTGGAAAACTGAACATAAAGGGATAACCAATATCAACTGGTCCTCGGGGGATGAGGACTCACCATGAATTAGATGCTAACTTCGGGAATGAGCTAATGATAGTGCTGGGTCTGAAGGACGGAGCCAGTACCATGAAACGATACAACATAGAGTATGCGGTCAGTATGTGGAATGTACCGAGTATGCAAGGTAAGAAAAAGGAACATTTTTAACACGTAAGAGTTATAAGACTAGGAAAACATGCTCATAACATAAATTTCATAATGTAACATAAGACTCAAAGTTTTCAAAACATTCATAAATCATAATCACAATAATCATAATAATAGGAGAAAAACTTCATTAAACACAACTTGAGCCAAAATAATATGAACATAACCATGCATAAATCATGAGGAACAATGGGAGGACTCGTCATAACCGACATCATCATGGTAGAGGGTTACATGATGCCCTAACTATCTCACTCAAGTGGGAAGAGTCGTCCCAGGCTTGCCAGGCAAGGGACATGCAGTATGTGATATCACGAAAGAGGGGATCCATTAACATTGTAATATATCAACATGAACCTACGGTGGCATGTAGTTATGAGACACCGACATAGTCCTTTGAACGTCGGGCTACTCGGTGCTAGACACTGCTCCCAAAAACATGCACATTAGGCTCGTACTTAAATCATAAATATCATTCATGAGATTCATGGGTAAATAAACATTAACATTGTTGATCCCCATCTACATACATGTTTATCCATGAATCAAGGGCCCATAAATCGGCGAACGCCATAAAACGATCAATCATGAAATCCATATCGTAAATCATAATTCATACTTGATCATGTGGGCATTTCCCAATACTTTAACATTCTTGAAAATACTCAATTAATTAGAAAACATGATTATAAACAACGGTAACTTGAAAACATGCTTTTCATCAATAATAACTCATCATGCATGAACATTTATCATAAATCTCAACTTTCATAAATTTCTCATAAATGAGCATTTAAAATTTATAAAGCTTGAAACATGATTTTAATGGAAAACAACGTAAAACTTGCTCATGAATCATAATTCAATAATAGAAACACCTTTAAATCATACCCATGAAGTAAATTCGAATTTCATGCATTGGGTCAAAACCCAATAGAATCAACATAGGAATTTCCATGATTTAGGGAGAGATTGGACATGGGTGTGAGCGGATTCATCCACTCATAACCCTACATACCTGGGGAAGATCTGATTTTACCACTCCTTGATAGCCCAATGAAAATTGGAAGAACTCTTTAAGAAACCTAACTTGATCACCACTTAAACCCCTTCAATATGCATGCATGGATGTGAATGAGCCTAGGGTAGATTTTTTCCTCCTAAAACACTGCATTTTGAGCCTTAAACAACGTAGTTTAGGACTCTAGAACTTAGGAATGACGAAAATACCCTTAATAAATTTTCTGAAAATTCTACACTGCCAGTGAGAACGATCGATCCTACGGGTCGTGTCTTGTTACCACGACTCGTGCCTACTTCCAACAGTCATGGTTTCCATCCGTCACTTCAACTGGTAATTTTCATACTCTTTCCCATGGTTACTCAGCACGATCTATGGTTACTCGCAACGAATCATCCCATGACCTATTACATCCTCCTAGACTACGGACCAATCTCACCACGACCACAAACAATGAATTGTGACATCAAACCATGGGCCGTCCCTTGACCCATTACACCCAACTTAACCCTGTTGTACCTCACCATGAACACCTCCTATGGATCGTTGGTGGAACCAACGATCCATTACATGACCCGTTCTGTGCTAATTTCCCAGATTTTTGCCAACTTCCATTTTTAAATCCCGGGTCTAGTCTTAGGTACTTCCGGCGTATTACAACGATCTCGAGCCCTGACCCTGTCCCTTGATCCAGGCTCTAACTTCCTACCCCAACCTCGATCCCCGACCTCATCTCTCGACCTCCAACCTCTAATCTAATCTAAACTCCCGACCTCGATCCCGACCTTATGTCCCGACCTCAACCCCAACACTGACCCTAATACCTAACCCCGATTTTTGACCTCGACTTGGAACCTGACCTTTACCAGAGATCAGGCTCCCGACACCTGATCCTGACTCTCTACACTTAACCCGACCCTTGACCTAGATCTCCAACCATGACTTTCAACCAAAAGCATGAATTTGTGCCTTATGACACAGGTTCAGTAGCATGAACTTGTGCCTAGGGGKTAGAAGTTCAGCAACAGGAATTTGCGCCTTGAGGCATAAGTTTAGCAACCTAAACTTGTGCCTAGGATCAAAATTCAGCAACATTAACATGTGCCCTCTTGGGTTAACATGTGCCGTACTATTTTTTTTTTAATATTAAGTATAAAAGTATGGCTTGCGAATTAAATAAGACATAATTTGTTCCTCAAAATAAACATTCTCTTAAAAAGTTTGTCTTCTGAAATTAAGTCATATTTAAAGATATTTTAAATATAAAATTTGCATTGAATAAGATTTAAAGGTAAAAATTTAAAGTTTATTAATTGGAGGGACAAAAATTAAAGACCAACCAAAATAGGGGAAGCCCGTGCAAAAACTTGAACCTTTTCAAGAGTAAAAAAAGGGGTGTGCCAAAAGATAGAAGAAAAGAAGTGAAGTCCTTGTGAAAACTAAAAATAAGAAAATCATGTAACTCCCCTTTTGTTCAAAATCCAAAATTCGTCAGTTACCTTAAAACCATTGGCAACCGTCTGAAAATCTGGGAATTGAGACAATCTGATTTCTTTCATTCACAACAAACACACTCTCACTGTTTTTGTTTGTATATATAAAGACATGAATATTGATTTAGGCTACAAAGAACTCTATACCCTTCAGCCAAAGGTAAACATGCTAAATCGATAACAAATATCTTATTGATTTGATTATCGATTTAACATGTTTACAAACTGAAAATTAATAAACTGAACCAACAATATACAAAAACAAACTGAAAAACACTCCTAATTTCGACAATCAGTACTTAAAACTAGATATCAAATACCAAACTTTAAATCTAATTTCAATATGATAAATTTCTATTTAATTTGATAATTTGATTTATGTCGATCCCTAACTTCACTAATATTTTTTTTGGTTACAAATTATCATTTTAATTTGAGAAATCCTTCAAACCTTTTTAAGGGGAAAAAAGGAGTTGTGACAAAAAGTTAGAAGAAAATAAGTAAGACCTCGTGAAAAGAAAAAGTTAAAATAAAGATAAAATGAAAACAAGAAAATCATGTAACTGTTTGAAAAACTGGGAATCAGGACAATTTAATTTCTTTCATTCACAACAAACACACACACACTGTTTTGTGTATATCTATATATATAAAGACATGAATGATGATTCAGGTTACGGAGAAGTCTATACCCTTCAACCAAAGGTAACCTCATTTTTACTCCCTTTTTTTATGGGTTTAGGATTTTTTTTGTTCAAACCATAAACATATAGTACTTAGATTTAGTTGGATTTTACTCTGTTGTGCCAAAGTTAAGCTGAATTTTACTCACTTGTTTTTGTTTGCCCACATTGAATTAACCCCTTTATTAGCAAAGATTGTTCTTTTTTTTGTCCCTCAAGATTTTCGTGTTTGAATGGGGAATTCTGATGTTATCGAATTCTAGTGTTTGAGAAATTCCACTCAAAAGAAATTGAATAAACATGGTTTTGAGAAATTTGCTTTGATTTACTTTCAAAAATGATTTTATGGTCAAGGTTCTTTTTTTTTTTTTTTGGTTGAAGGGGCAATTCTGATTTTATCTAAAGTATTAATGTTTACCGGCATTGGTAATTCTGTTTTTTTAAGAGATTTTACCTTTGAATTATTTTATTTTTCAAGCTCTTTTGTGGTTCCAGATACTTGGTATAAGGGAATTCATACTTTCCTAATAGTAAGAAAATGAACATTTTCTTATCAGGGGTCACATTTGCATTTTCCAAAACAGGGAGCACAAAATTGGACCATGTTTTTTATTTGATGGCTACTTTTCTTTTCTTTTTTTTTTTGTGTGTGATCTTTTACTTTGGTGAGTTTTCATATTTTTGACAGAGGTTGCATAGATGTTGCATTCAAGCAAAAAAAAAAACAATGTGGTATGTCTAATTAAGTTCATGTTATCTTGTTACTATTTCTCAAGCCTGTTGTAAAATTTAAAAGTGTGATGTTGCATAGACTTACTATGTGTTCTTGAGGACCTATTGAATTTCTAAGCTACCTGCTTCAAGAGGCAATAAGATTACATCAATACTGTGAAGTATTGCAAAGTCAAATTAAAAAAAATCATCATAAATTTGTGATTCAGATGCAAAGATAGAGTTTCAGCTTCTAGTTCGGGTGTACTGAGACATTTTATATCTATTCAACAAAGTTTCCTAAACAATTAAATATTAATGTATCACATTTTATTATTTAGTCTGGCCTTTTCAACATAGAGCTCATGCATGATAAGTTACACGCTTTAGAGGCAATTAGTACTTGTACTCAAGTTCCGTCTAAGCAAGACAAAGATTCAAGGCTTAGCATAACAACAATATTTATAGTGACCTTGGAGTTGAGTTCCAATATTCTTAAAGCACGTCAAAGTAGGAACTCATAAGGGATTCAAGATGTTGTTTCCTTATTTAAAAGCTAGATGAGAAGCTAATTCTAGTTATCCCAAATGATCTTCTTAAGTATGGAGAACTTATCTTGGTAGACCTAGTTATTAGTGTCTTTGGCTAAATTTGGACTTATCAATTAGTTACAGAGAAAAAAGTGTAGTGTCAAATATGGTGAGAACTTAATAAAAAGAGAATTATTGACAATCCTACCAAAAAAGGCATACTATGACCAACAGAGTCCAAATAAAACATTTGAATGGTTCATATATTAAATTGGTAAAAAGCTTTTTATAACATAGTATTTTAATAAGTTTCTTGATTAATAGTTTTAAGTTTGAATAAGTAGAGAGAGATAAGGATAGAAATGAATGTATTAAGTTGAGGAGTAGAAAACTTATGATAAGATTTTCTTTTTAAGTTTGAATAAGTAGAGAAAACTATGTACCTTTATAGATTTTTCTACCTTTTGGTATTCTTCTTTTATACAGGTGCTTTTTGACACAAACATTAATGAAATTATTTACCTTTTAAAAAAATATAAAAAAATCAAAAAATTTAGTAAGTGATTTTCTTAATTACAATATGCTTATATACAAGTGATTTTCCATTACAATATGCTTTCTATTTACATCAAGTGTTTCCTTTTTTTCTTTTTTTGAAGGTCCAACTGCCGAAAGGAGTTACACCAATTACTCAAAATGAGTGTTTAGGGCAAAAGTGAGCTACAAGTCCTTTCTTTGCTTCTTTTAATGACGATCTCCCTCCCCGTTAACTGCGCTCTTTCTTTTGATAATCCTTAAGCTTTGAAGCTCATTTTCATACACTTGTTTTAGCCAGCATACTCTTTTCATACCTAGCATGAAATTCTATGATAATTTCTGTAACCAAGGTTAATGAAGTTGGGAGAGCCATCAATTCCTAGCAGGTATCCGGTGGAATTAGTTGAGATGCGGGCAAAATTATCCCGACACCACCTTCATTAAGAAAAAAAAAGAAAGAAACATGGTAAAAAGAGAATATACTATTTTCTGAAATGTTACATGACCGATTAAATAATATACAAAGAAAATATGAAGCTTGTTTCATTTTGGTTCACGGTTGGATGATATTGGCCTGAGCTTTACATTCTAACTAAATGATACAATTAAGGTAGTTCACTTGTGTGTCAATAGTAATAAGAGAAAAATGTCAGCTAGTGCTTTGATGCTACAACTTTTTCTCATTATTCTAATTCTTTGATATTATTTCAATCTGGCTTTCTTTATGCAGAAATATGGTGGAGGAAGTTCCACTTTATGACTCGGGTGAGGAGGACTATTTTCCGGTGATCTATGGAACTAGTGGAGGAAATGAGAACACTAAGATACCAAACGATGGTGAGCGAAGTAATAGCACATATAGGAATTATAATACTGGATCTGGTTCAACATCGAAGAAGAAGTCTCAGTGAATTATAATAGACATGAATGATGATTCAGGTTTCAGACAACTCTATACCTTTCAGCCAAAGGTAACCTCATTTTCACTCCCTTCTTATATGGGTTTAGGATTTTTGTGGAAGGAAACCCTAATATATTTCAATTTTTATAAACACTTTTTCCTAAGTTGTGCAAGAATAAGAAATGAGCTTCGTGTAATTTTTGTTAACATTCTTGCCAATGTCATGCAGTGGATGAAAAATGAAGCCACTTCAAAGCTCAATTCCGTATATGAAGAAATTCGCCCTATTATTAAAGTGTATGGGCGTGAGAACCGGGGTAGTGTGCCCATCAGTATAGTGAAGACGTGGATAGAAGCAAACTGCTCTAAATACAAAGCAGATTTTGATCTCTACTTTTCTGTGATCAAGAATGTGATGTACCCTCGTCCAACAACCGACACCACTACTGCAGGGCCTTCTAAAGGAGGAGCTGGACCTCAACCAACCAATGCTGAAGTCAAGCCTTCTGAAGGAGGAGAAGAATGAAGTATATGATAGATCAATGATATTAAGTTTTGTATTTGATACCATTTAATCTTCAAGAAAATAATAATTGGAAACTTAAGTTTTTCTTCAAACTAGACATTCTCTAATATGATGGTTGGATGGTTAGATTGTACTTTGGATTGATCTCTATGCTTCCTAACCCCCTCGTGTTTCATGTGAGACATGCATATACACAGCACAACCATTCGCGTTCTGGGAATTTCATGTGTAACCATTCCACCATTTTTGGAATTGCATGGATAGCTAGAAAATTACTTCTAATTAAGTTCTATGCATTAATTAGTGGTGTCCTAGGAAAAAATAAAACTTGCTCACACTTGCGGTATGTTTGGTATGACGAAAGTGTTTCTCGAGAAAATAAGTAGTTTTCTTATTTATTTTCGGGTGTTTGGTTGGTAAGCAAAAAATGATTTCAAAAGTATTTATACGTAATCTTGTTAAACAATATGGTGGAAGTGAGGGCGGAGGTAGGGGTGGGTTGGAGAATAGGGAGAAGTGGAATGCCACTTATGGAACTTGTTTTTCC
>JACEIK010000548.1:246388-287805 GCA_018107945.1 Datura stramonium | reverse complement strand
AGATGCTTTTGTCTATCTTAAGAAATTAACGTTCGTATAAAACTAAGCTCTACATATCACTCATTTAATTAATATACACCGTTTGTATAAATAACTTTATAACAATACTCATAGTTATCTTCTTCATCTTAGTTTTTCACTCTTGCTTCTCTATCAAATAATTTTTTTGAGCCAACGGTCTATCGAAAACAACATCTCTATCTCACAAGTATCGGCTAAAGTCTGCGTACAACTCACCCTCCCCAGACCCACTTGTGGGAATCTAGTAGATATGTTGTTATTGCTCATCTTTATCAATTCTAATTAGCAAATAATGTCTCTTATTTCAAGATTTTTATATTTTATATTTTAAAGAAGCTTATGTATAAATACTTTTCAAATAACTTGATGGTGTAAAATTTTATTTGTAATGAAGTTGTATAAATCTTAGACTCATATATTATTACACTAGTGATAGCGCGAAACATACTCTTCAATTCTTAAGTTTCAATCAAAATACTTTCCTAATATTTTGCACAATTTACATTACTCCTAATATGTATGATCTTTTAAGTTTTAATATCGAATATATTTCCTTGTATAACCTTCTACATTAATGATCTTTATATTATGAACGATATTTTTTTTAATCTAATTTGAATTATTTTTAATTTTGTATTGCTGAATTCGTATGATCAGACTTTAATTTAGAGTATTTGGAATCCCCAGGGAAATCCACAGCGTCCGTCCTTCGGGTGAGCACTCAACGATAACCTGCTCACTGTACAACAACTCGCAAACTACACAAGAGATGTAAATTACACTGGGCAAGCCCCGTGTGATGAACTCATGGCTGAGCAGCAGACAGAGGCTGAATTCAAACCTGGATCTCCCACATGGGAAGCCCACCTCCCGACCACTCAACCATGCCCTTGCGGGCAAAATTAGTGGGGTGAGAGAGGTTTAATTGATTTTATATTCATACTATATCAACTTATATAGTCGAGCAACTTTTTTTTGTATTCTATTAACTTAACATGATGATATGTAAATTTGATTTTATTTTCATACTACATTAGCTTATACGGTTGAGATTCTCTTCCGTACTTTATTAACTTTACATACAATATATTTAAATTGATTTTAATTCTGTACAATATATTTATTAACTTTGACCCATTTCAGATGAATTTTCGTGAGTTGAAGTTCTTAGCATATGAAATTCATTTTTTGTATAATATTATAAAAATGTGTATAAACACATTTACACTTTTATACGAGGTTGTTAGATCATTTAGAGTAAGTATATAATATTGTATAACAGATATATAAGCAACAAGTATTACGGAAAAAAAAAGTGACTATGCGAATTTAAATTTAAAATATGAATACGTAAATACAATGTATATTTTTAAAAAGTTCCATTTTATATATGTGCTCAACTAAAAATCACTTATGAACTTTTTACATTTATATTTACACGGTGATGGATTTTGTGAGTTATTTGTCTACGTACTTTGCCTTTAGAATAGATGCACAGATCATCTAATAATTTGCCTTGTAAAAAATTATTTTATAATAACCTAATATAAAAATTATATTTTACAACATCTTTTACGACTTTATCATAAGGTACTATTATAGTCTGTTCGTGCGGAAATAGAGACAGATTTAGAATTTCTAGAATGTTAGTACATCACAAAAGAAAGGAGAAAAGAAAAAGTAAATATTAAGTGGGAATCAAATCCTAATCCTGGTGGAGGTTGTGCACTAGACCACTTTTCATCTAATATGACTTCGCCCATGGGTATGTCTATCATTCTAAGTAGGCGTTTTGGTCATAGAAATCAAATATTTTATTATTTATTTGAAATCTTTAAAATTGAAGTTGAAATTGGAGTTGTGTTTAATTATACTTTTCATGAAGGAGAGAAAAGGATGTTACTTGGAGTTATGAAGGAGTTGGAAAATAGGTTATAAGCTGTTTTTCAAATTTAAGGATGTAATTTGAAATTTTTATGATCAAATATTGATTTTCAAAGAAAGTGAAAAATTAAATTTGACATGAATATAACAAATAATAGAAAATGGTAACCAAACACTAAAATGAGTAAATTTGGTTAATCATAAGTAGACACAAGAATGCATATCACTTAATAATTATTTAATAACAAATTATAATGATTATTAACATAGCATATAATATGTAGAAGATTTAGGGAGGTCATATTTTATGTTTTTTTGAAATCTTTGACAAGTGTCGTGAGTAGTATATAATTGCTAAGAATGAATTTACAGCATTATTGATCATTTCTAATTTTTTATAAGACTAAATTTTATATAGAGAGAAATATTGGCTTAATTTTGAGGTTAGTGACTCATATTTTAATTGATTTATTGTATAATTGATATGAAATTGCCTCTACGCACTCTAAGATAGAGTAAGATCACGTACACTCTATTCTCCTCAGACCCCCATATTATGAAATTGCTGTGGATATATTATTGTTGTTGTTGTATATTAGTCAGTGTCTAGTGTTCATGTATCCTATAGGATATACCCACCAATGCTCTCATTGATGAAAAATTAATTATTGTTTATAGTCTCCTATTAGGATTTGAACATTTGGTCACACAATGATTGATCCAAAATTCACTGATACATTCTTGATTACTTCACTATTATCCAATCATAAAAAAAATTTATGTGTTAATGCGAGTAGAAATTTATATAATATAAATCAAGCAAGAAAAAATATTTTTAAATATTTCAAATTCTTGAATTACTGTGTTGAAAATTAATCCTTTTTATCTTTTTTTAATATTGATTTTTATTTATACGTTTTTTAAAAAAAAATTCAGGATGCAACCTGAAGAAGTGCTGAATGGAGAGAACATTGAAGGAAAGCAAGAAAATTCAGAATCTAACGAACAAGAAATTTTGGTTTCAGCTTTGATCTGTTACGGTAATCCTCTCCTCAAAACCAATGAAATCTCTTTTACGGTTCAGGTCTGTTTTAAAATCTTGGCTTGCTTTGATTGGTAGCCCTGAGTTTATTAAGTACCATCTAAGTTTATCAACTAATAAAAATAAAGACTACACCAATCATAAGGTTATGTTAAGGATTTCTCAGCGAATTAAATTTTAAAGACTATCATGTTATGGATGAACCTAATTTGGATTATCAAATAAAAAGCTCTGATATATCTTTTGTGATTGAGGTTCAATTAATGGATTCATTTATCGTAAATAAGGCAAATGAATTGTTTCTATGGAACCTTGTTAAGAAAGTACAAGAAATTTTGATTTTGAAACTAAGTCGAGCAATGATGGTGTTTCACATATGATTTTAGATATGATAAGATCTATGATGATTATAAAATAGTGCGTATTTTTTCTATTTAGGGTCGTCTACATGATATTCAAGAGGTCAATATGTATAGTCTAAGGAATAATTTTTTGCGAAGGATACATTGTTATCGGAATAAAATACGATTAATTGATTCGCGTAAGTTTGTGAATGGGAAGTTTTATTGGGATACTTCTGCTAGTCTTGGTATGAAAAGGGGTTATTGCGATAAACCGAATCGAAAAATGTTATTGATTGTCGGTATCGGGTTATTGGGTTAACAGTCTTAAATGATTTTGTTATTTTTTTAATTGGGTTATTGGTCGATTTTAAGGTTTTAGTTAATGATTAAATTGACAACACACAATAACATTATAGTGTAGTTATCTTTTTATCCCTACTTAAATAGTAGCAACTTTAGATTTTAAATACAAACTATATTTTCTTTGTATTTTATAGTTGTTGTATTCTTTCGAAGTCGTTTTCTTGGTGGGGTTTTACCATCAAAAGCGAGCTGTGAACTATTCTTGTTTTTCTATTTGAGAGATTGCTATAGTGCTACTGCATTCAAATTTTCTACTTAACTAGAAAGAAAAAATGTTTGTTTTAGCAATAATATTTTTTAATTTGATTCTACTTGTAATTATTTGTGTAGACTTATATGTGAAGGCAAAGTATATATGAATAAAGAAAATAGAAGAGAATGAAAAAAATATTAGAGGATCATTTTCTTAACAGTTAAATCCCGAAAACCGAATCGCTAAAAAAAGTTAAAAGTCGATTAACTGAAAATCAATAACAAATATCTTATTGATTTGGTTATCAATTAGCATATTACAAATTGAAAATCAATAAAATGAACCAATAATATACAAAAACAAACTGAGCTGACCGACAAGCACTCTTAATTTCGATAATCAGTACTTAAAAGTAGATATCAAATACCGGACTTTAAATCTAATTTCAATATAATAAATTTCTATTTAATTTGATAATTAGTTTAGGTGATTTATGCCAACTACTTTAATAAATAATTATATATTTTAAAAAATTATCATTTTAATTGTAGAAATCCTTCAAACCTTTTTAAGAGGAAAAAAAAAAGGTGTGCCAAAAAAGAAAAGAATAAAAAGAAGTGAAGTCTCGTGAAAACTAAAAACAAGAAAATCATGCTTAACTTCTCTTTTGTTCAAAACCCAAAATGCAAATAGAGTTACCTTAAAACCATTGGCAACCGTCTAAAGCTGGGAATTAAGACTGATTTCTTTTATTCACAACAAGCACACACAAAAACACTCATTGTTTGTGTGTGTATATATATAAAGACATGAATGATGATTCGAGGTTTCGGACAACTCTATACCTCTCGCCAAAGAGTAACCTCAATTTCACTCCCTTTTCTTTTAATGGGTTTGATTTTTTTTCAAGCCCTAAACATATATGTGTATCATTTTGATACTTGTATATGTGTACTTAGAACTAACTGGATTTTACTCCGTTGGGCCAAAGTTAAGCTGAATTTTACTCTCTCTTTTTCTTTTGTTTGCCAGTGAATTAACCCATATTAGCAAAGATTGTTCCTTTTTTGTTCCTCAAAATTTTTGTTTGAATGGGGAATTCGATGTTATCGAATTCTGATGTTTGAGAAATTCCATAAAGGTGCACAAACACTCTTGAGAAATTTGCTGTGATTTTAACAAAAAAATTTTATGAATCAAGGTTCTTTTTTTTTTTGGAGGGAGGGTGTTGAAAGGGGAATTTTGATTTTATCTAAAGTATTAATGTTAGCAGGCATTAATAATTCTGTTTTTTAAGAGATTTCACCTTTGAATTATTTTGTTTTCCAAGCTCTCTTGTGGGTTGAAATTCTTGGTAGAAGGGAATTCAGACTTTCTAATTTTGTTAATTCATATGTAATAGCAAGAAAATAAACATTTTCTTATCAGGGGTCACATTTGCATTTGCAGTTGATTAGGCACGCCTATTAATGACTACTTTTGTGTGTGTGTGGTCTGTACACAGATACAAACTGATAAACACACTTTGTTGAGTTTTCAGATTTTTGGCAAGGGTGCATAGATGTTGCATTCAAGCGAAAACAAGCAATGGTATGCCTAATTAAGTTCATGTTAGGTTGTTACTATTTCTCAAGCCTGTTGTAAATTTAAAAAGTGTGATGTTGAATGGACTTACTAAGTGTTCTTGAGGAACTATTGTATTTCTAAGATTACACAGGTATGCATCAATAGTATGAAGTATTGCAAAGTCAAATTAAAAATTATTATAAATTTGTGATTTAGATGCAAAGATGGAGTTTCAACTTCTAGTTCTTGTGTAGTGACTATACTAAATTAGTAGGATTTTATATTTATTCAACAAAGTTTCTAAACAATTAAATATTAATGTATCATAATTTATTATTTAGTCGGCCTTTTCAATGTAGAGCTCATGCATGACAAGTTGCACGCTTTGGTGGCGGGTGAGTGCACGTACTCAGAAGTTCAGTAGCAAGACAAAGCGTCTACTACACAGCACTTAGATTTAGAGCAGCGTAACAACAATATTTATAGTGACCTCGGAGTTGAGTTCCAATATTCTTCAAGCACGTCAAGTAGGAGCCTATTTGAAGAATAATATTTTATTTTATATCATAACAAATTAGAGTTGATCTTGAATATGAATCTTGAAGGCTCCATAAATAAGTAAGCATGATTAATGACTCCATCTATGAATTAATTTAATCTTAATTTCACTAGGAAGTTTGTCAAGTTTCTTTGAACTTTTCTCTCTGATTTTCATCTTTCTGTCATTCTTATTAGTTGGTAATCATGTTGTTTACAGCCCATCCATTTTTAGACATGAACTAATGCTTGCAATAGGGTTTACTTCTTACTTTATTTATCTACTTCATATTAGCAAAGTGACCATTGAATTAATTATGTGGATGTGTTGTTTAAAGTAAACAAATTTAAAGTTTTCTCATAAGAAAGTTCAAGATGTTGTTTCCTTACTTAAAAAGCTAGCTTCTCTTACTAGTTTAGCAGATGAGAAGCTAATCCGGTTATTAGTGTCTTTGACTTAATTTGGACTTGTGAATTTGTTATAGAGAAAAAAATATAAATGACATACTATGACTAATAGAGTCAAAATAAAAGCATTTGAATGATTCATTGTATAAGTTGGTAAAAGCTTTTATAAAATAGTATTTTAACGAGTTTCTTGATTAATAGTTCCTAGTTTGAATAAATAGAGAGAGATAAGGATAGAGATGAATTTATTAAGTTGAGAAGTAGAAAGCTGATGATAAGATTTTCTTTTGGTGCATCCATGAAGTCTCATGTTGTATAGAAGATTGGGAGGTCCTTGTAGAAAACTATGTATGTTTATAGATTTTTCTACCTTTTGGTATTCTTCTTGTATATAGGTGCTTTTTGACCCAAACATTAATGAAATTATTACCTTATAAAAAATATATAAAAGTAAAAATTTAGTAAGGCATTACATAAAAAATGCAGCTCTGCTTATATACAAGTGATTTTCAATTACAATATGCTTTCTATTTACATCTAAGTATTTCCTTTTCTTTTGAAGGTCAAGCGCCGGAAGGACTTACACCAATTACTCAAAATGAATGTTTAGGGAAAGTGAGCTCAAATCCTTTCTTTGCTTCTTTTAATAATGACCATCTCCCTCAGATTAAACTGCGCTCTTTCTTTTGATAATCCTTAAATTTGAAGCTATTTTCATACACTTGTTTTAGTCAGCATACTCTTTTCATACCTAGTATGAAATTCTATGATAATTCTGGACCCAAGGTTAATGCGGTGGGGAGAGCCATCAAAATTCTAGGTTCAAATTCAGGGGAAACAAAAATACTAGGTGATTTTTTTTTCCATCATGCTTGGTATCACGGTGAATTTTTTCTTCATTTAAAAAAAAAAGAAAGAAACACGGTAAAGAGAGAATATACTATTTTCTGAAATATTACATGTTTAAGTAATATGGGACCGATCAAAGAAAAGATGAAGCTTGTTTCAATTTGGTTCACGGTTGGATGATATTGGCTTGAGCTTTACATTCTAACTAAATGATACAATTAAGCAGTTCACTTATGTCAATAGTAATAAGAGAAAAATGTTAGGTAGTGCTTTACAAGTGTCATCGGAGAAAATTGCCTATGATATTATAATTTGGATGCTATAACTTTACTCATTTTTCTAATCCTTAGATATTTATTTCAATCTGGCTTTCTTAATGCAGAAATACGGTGGAGGAAGTTCCACTTTATGACTCGGGTGAGGATAAATATTTTCCTGTGATCTTTGGAACTAGTGGAGAAAATGAGCACACTAAGATACTAAACGTGGTAATGAAGTAATAACACATGTAAGGTGCAATACTGGATCTGGTTCAACTCTGAAGATGAAGTCTCGGTGCATTCAGCGGTCAAATCTTCCATCCAGTAAGCAAGTGAAAGATGGAGATTTTGCAAAAATGTTTTATCAAAGTACGAAGTTAGCAAGTACGAGGTATGGTCACCTTTCCTTTGTAACAGGTCATTGTGTAGGTAACTTTATCGACTTTTTCTTTCCATATTTTTCCATGGGGTTTAGCAGAAATATTTCTACTCCATTTAGCTTGATATGAGTTCTTCTTGAATGAATATCAATGTACAAGTATGTTACTCTAGTGTAGTATACCTTTAATGTAGCTCATTGATTTTGTGGAAGAAAACCTAATATGTGCAATTTTCTAAATACTTTGCTTATGTCATGCAGGAATAAGAAATGAGCTTTGTGTAATTTTTCTTAACACTGTTTCCAATTTCATGCAGGGGATAAAAACTGAAGCCACTTCGAAACTCAATTCCGTATATGAAGAAATTCGTCCTATCATTGAACTGTATGGGTGGGAGAACCAGGATATTGTGCACACAAGTGTAGCGAAGACGTGGATTGAAGCAAACTGTTCTAAATACAAAGCTGATTTAGATCTTTACTTTTCTATGATCAAGAACGTGATGTGCCTTGTCCGGCAAGCAGAAGCGCTGCTAACGCGGGGTCTTCGAAGGAGGAGTTTGGACCTCAAACAGCCAATGCTGAAGCCAAGCCTTCTAAAGGAGGAGCATAATGAAGTATATGGAAGATCAATGATGTTAAGTCTGGTATTTGATACCATTTAATCTTCAAAAAAAAAATCGAACAAATTTCTGTTGTTAGTTAAGTTAGACATGGAAACTTGGGTTTTTCTTCAAACTAGACTTTGGTTCCTTTTCTTGCTATGTTGTTCGGAAGTTGAGCAGTGAACTTTAACTAAATCCTAATTGTGATGGTTGGTTGTGTTGGGGACTATACTTTTGATTGATCTGTATGCTTCCCTAACCCCTCATGTTTCATATAGACATGGTTTATATGCATATACCACTTGACCATTAAATTTCATGTGTAACCATAATACCATTTTTGGAATTGCGTGGATAGCTAAAAAATTACTTTTACGTGGTGGTGGAAATGGGCAGGTTAGATCAAATTTGGGCAGGTTGAAAATGGGTCAACATAAAGTATTTAATATTTCAACCCACCCATATTTCATATGGGTAAAAATGGGTTGGGTAACAAATGAATTGGGTAAAAGACATGTTTACCCATATTTTCATGAGCATATAGTACTCTACTTTAGAATTCAATATCAAAAAATAATTTAATTTTTTTAAAGTGAAAAATGTTAAAAATATTTTATTTAGTTTTTGTATCATAAAAGTCATAAAGTTTTCTATAACTTTTCAATATAAAAAATACGTAATAACAAGGAAACAATATTTATCCTTTGAATTTTAAAGTAAAAAAATTTGCAATTTAGGAAATTAAGCATTACTTAATGGACTTTAAAACATCAATACTAATACATGATTTAAAATATTTATAAATCACTTATAAGGGTGTGTTGGTAATTTTCAATTTTCTCTGTTTAGTTAATTTAAATTTTTTATTTTTTTTAGAAATCGAAGTTTTAGCTAAAGATTACACTAATTTAAGAAAAAATAACTTTCCTACGTAAAGTTAGCAAAATATTTCTCAAAGTTCCAACAAAATATTTCTCAAAATTCCAACTCTCGACTCTTGATATTGATCACGACCCGATCCCGACACCCGACCCACGACCCAAGTCTGCCTCGACCTAGGACCCAACTACCAACCCCCAATCTCACTCCCAAGCTCTGCGACGGCCCGACATAGGACCCAAATTTCATCTTCAACCCAAAACTCGACTCCCGACCTCGATCTTGAACCTAGATATCCCACATCAACCTCGAACCTTAACTAGCCCTAAACCTTAACTAATTCTACTTATCCCAAGTGATCTTCTCAAGTATGGATAACTAATTCTAGTTATCCCAAATGATCCACTAAAATAATTTAGGCTGGAGATACATAAGGACAATTGAAAAAATAAACGTTGAAGTAGAGATTTATTTGATAAGAAGGAATTACAATGAGAACAATTTGTCTCTCTCATGAAACGGTAGCGAAATTTATTCAAAATAAACCTAAGAACTCTAGAGTAGGGGATGACCCAAGCATTAAAACTAGATGGTGAGAGGGAGTGGATGGAATGGTCATTTGTGCTTGGGGATGGGGGATAACCACTTATAAAGTCCATTACTAGTTCGACCATGCACCGGCGGTTTTCGGCGTCGTTATATCCTTCATAGCAAAGTCAAAATAAAAAATTCGATGGGCTTTAGGTTTGTCTTGACAAAATTTAGAAATAAAGAGAAGCATGTGTATAATAGATGGGACACAGTGTGAGTAGCTTAAAACATTATTTGATGCATTTAATTGAGTAGAACTATTTATAGTAGTAATTTGTTACCATCACCCATGTAGATGTCTTGATTACCATGATAAGGTTTTAGGTTGTATGGTTCTATTGTGATGTGATGGGTGGATTCTAAGTCAACTATCTTGGGGGTGACGGTGGCGGTGAAACAAGCGGCATAGTTGGCTTTGGCTTCAAAGTGGTGTGAGACTTTAAAGCGGCGGGCAGTGGCGGTGACCCTCTTGTTATAGTTGACATCGAGTAACAAAGTTTAGGTTTGAGTTGGGTATTGTTATTGTGGTGTGTTTAGCCGTGAATACGGAACCATCTTTGAGGATTAATGTTACTTTATGAATGACTAGCGATTTTGGTATTGGATAAGTGGGAGTATGACGATATGATAATAGGACTGGACAACTTCTTAGCAACTTCGTGACAAATTAAAGGAAGAGTTCATGGGCAAGCAACTTCTTAAACACTTTCTTATAGGAGACCGACATATCATGTACCATGTTGCAGCAGAGATCTCATCAAACTTAGGACCTAGACTACTAAGTATTTTGATGATGAGCTCGGGATTGGACACTAGAGCACCAACGGTGACTAACTCATCCGAAAGACCAAATTATGTAAAGGTATTCAGTGATAGAGTGAGAGGCCTTTGTAACTATGGAGATTTAATCACCTTGAGTAAAGACTCATGTTTGGGATTTGTTTGCACAAGTGGTGTGTAGAGCATCTCAAGGTGATTTAGATGAGGCGGTGACAACAACGGTAGAGGCAATGATGGATTCAACAAAAGCCATGAGAGTATTTTGGATGAGTTGGTCTTGAAAAAATCAAGTAAGAAATGCTGGATTGGGAGATATGTTGGTGTCAAGGCGATCGTGCAGCGGGAGCCGGAGTGGTCAATCGAAGATGGTCGAAGAGGTCGCATTCGTACATAAGCATGGAGAACTGAGTTTTCATGTGGCAAAGTTGTGACCTTTGAGTTTGATGGGTAGTTGGGAAGTAGTATTAAATAATGTTGACACCCATTGTGCTGTCAACATTAACAACCATGGGATTGTTGCCATTAGGGTGAGCCATCGAAACTAATTACGTGTGGGAAGAAGAAAAAAAATTGGATTGTTTTCTCATTAGTGTGTGTAGGGCTCGAGATACCACATAAACGTAATAAATTAATGGAAAAGCTTACTTTATTAATGACAACACAACTCTTTATATAGTTACAAGAAATAAGATAGACACCTAACCAACTACTACAGAAGTAACTTAATTGAATATCAAAAGCGAAATAAAAATACTGCATAGCTATGAGTCTAAACCAATCCTAATACTACTCTAAGTCGTATGCGCCTATACTAGTGTTATATAATCAGTTAATCATGTGGTTCAACTTTTAAAATCAAAATCTCGGAAGCTCCTAAATCAGTGAGACGATATGTATGGCAGAAACATTTCACTCTATAATTTCAATAGCTCCTAATTATTTATAATCAAAAATTTCACTTTTAACAAAATGAGCTTCGTGTATTTTTCTTAACACTTTTGCCAATATCATACGGGGAAAAAAAAAATGAAGCCGCTTTGAAAGCTCAATTTAGAATATGAAGAATTCACCCTATCATTAAAGTGTATGGGCAGGATTCTTGAGGATAAGTGTGCCCACCAATGTGGCGAAGAACGTGGATCGAAGCAAGCCGTTCATCAAAAATCTGATTTTGATCTTTGCTATGATCAAGAATGTGATGTGCCCTCGTTTAACAGCAATATTGCGCTCGAAGGGCCTCTGAAGGAGGAGCCCCGAGACCTCAACCAGCCAATGCTGAAGTCAAGTCTTCTGAAGGAGGAGCTAAATGAAGTATATGGATGAATGACATTAAGTCTCGTATTTGATCTGTGATTTAATTTTTCAAAAGAAAAATGGAAACTTGGTTTTTCTTCAAACTAGGCGTTTGTTGCTTCTCTTGTTGTCTTGCTCGAGAATTACTGCTTGAACTAAAGGTTCGGCGATAACTGAATCCTAATGTGATGGTTAGATTATACTTTTGATTGATCTCTATGCTTCCTAAGCGCCTCGTGTTTCATGCTAGACATGGTTTCTATGCATATACATAGCACAACCACTTGACCATTCTGCAATTGCATGGATTGCTAGGAAATTACTTTTAAGTTTTATGCATTAGTGGTGTCTGGGAGAAGAAAGACACGCACACTTGGGGTGTGTTTGGTACGATGGAAAATGTTTTTTCGAAAAATAGAGTGTTTTCTTATTTCATTTTCTGATGTTTGGTAAGTAAGCAAAAAGTATTTTTTAAAAGTATTTAAGAGTGAAGAATTACTTATACCTAAGGTATCATGATTTTCCTTCTTGAATTAGAAAAGTCATTTTTATTATTTTTAAAAAACTTATATTTCTAAAAAATATTTTTAAAAATTAAACCAACCAACATGAAAAACTACGCTACAAAAATTAGGAATGGTGCAGCTATTTCGGAGAAAGAGAATAGTCAACATCGACAGCATCGAGAATCTTAGGAAGCTTCATATTTCAAATTTGTTTCTCCTGTTTTTGTCTGAGTTTGTTTTACTTTTGGGCCGGGGTCTATTATTTGGACTGGTCTTGACTCTTCTTTCATTAATACAGAGGCCTTGGGCCTCATCTTTAAATTTAAAAAATAAAAAAATCTAATCTTTCGTATGTATTTATTTCTAGTATAGTTAATTATATAAACCATCACCTCTATTTTTCACTTAATCATGGTAAAAGAATTTTGTTTTGATATAACATGAAGTTATTGGATAAGGTAATCTCCGGCAAGTTAGTTGGTATATGAACATTATTTACGCCTATTCGATTTTAATATTATATTAAAAAATTAATTAATTTGTCTAACATATTTTGATATTACAGTAAGTAGGCACTTATAACACAAGATGCTAATGAAAGAAACAAATAATTCAAATTACGTTAAGTCTTCTTCTTGTTTTATTGGTAAATGATTGTTCAATTTGCTTATATTTTTATTTTTCTGTAGTCATGGGTGTTGGGTTTAAGTTTGTATCATTGAGAAACGGAGGAAATGAAAATTAAAGACAAAGTTTTTTATAGGAACTTTGTCCTTCGTTGATTATTAAAGAGAGGAAAAATTTTGTGCTTATATAATCAAAGAAGCACATTTTCTACCTTATAAATGATTGAGAAGAAGACAAGCCTCACACTCTCATCGTCACCAAGCTCATCTTCGACCTAATGATTTGATTGATGGTTTATTTTTTGGACCAATGAAATCTTTTTAATTATTTTTTATTTTGCCAAATATTAATTTACAGCGGAATTGTTTTATCGGAACAAACACTTGATCTTGTTCAAAATGCACAACCTTATTGCCTTAGTTTTAGAATCGAATTTCTGCACCTCCTCTGCATGTTTGCAAACAAAAATAGAATCTTAGTGTGGTTCGTGACTGTCTTCAAGTTCGCGAAGTTATTAGGCGTTTGAGATACTGCTACTTACTACTCTACTAATTCATCCAGAGGTAGCCATTCAAAGAGGTGGAAAAGAGGGTTCTATCAAAGAAAGAATCCTCCATGATTATTTGCTCATGGAATATAAAGAGGCTTAACCAATCCTTAAAGTAGAAAGAGCTCAAGTCATTTCTGCTGCAAAATAAAATAGCTTTATAAGTGGTTATCTTGAAACTAAAGTTAAAGCAAGAAAAGCTGATAAAGTGAAGAGAAAGTGGGCTCCAGACTGAGGGAAGTTGCTATTGACTACACTATTATTGGGAAATAACTAATGCAAGATTCAAGCTCAGCTATGTGTCTCTGTTAATGAGCGCTGAAATAACATATTGAAAGAATGGAGTAGTATGATATGTATTGGGGGCTCATCTCTAGCTAGTAGAAAACCTAGCATATTCGGTTCACGAATACGTGTTATAGCGGTTGACGCCCTATTGGTCGAGATAGCTAGTGGATCTTGAAAATTGGTCTCGGTTTTAACCACCGATTGTCACCATTGCTAAATCAATGGAGATGAACGTGGTTGACACCCCATTGGTCGAGATAGCTAGTGGATCGTGAAAGTTGGTCTCACGCTAAACCACCGATTGTCACTGTTCTTGAATCAATGGATATGACGTGTAACTTTCTTTGTTCTATCTTGAGACTATGCTTATGCTTGTGTCTTAATCTCAACAATCATTGCGAATTAATTATCTTACAGATGGTATCAGAGCCACCATAGCAAGGATTAAGACCGTTCCTTAATCTTGAAATTATTTATATAGTTGCTTTTCAATATTCACGATGCGGCTGTTTTTAGTTCGAACTGGTTCAACTTGTTAAAACTATTTGATAATGCTACTATGTTAGTCGGTACTTGTGTTTCAATATTTAAAGAAAAAAATAAAAATAAATTAGTGGAATTTTTATTTTGTATCTTTTATTTTGGTTTCTCAAGCAACCAGAGGCACCTTCCACAGTTTCTATTGTCTTCTGCTAGTTGGGATTATACGTAGTTATCTGTTCCATTGACGAAGTAGAGTTCTGAGATTGTTTTTTGACTGAATAGCTTTTATGGGTCCTTTGGGCTCTTGGCCAGAGAATGGGAATAGAATAAATGTGCTGAAGGGGTTTAATCATATGGGTCTTATTTTATTTCATGTGTTATTATATTATTTAAATAAGAATTTATGATATAAATAGTTTACACCAAAGTGGTCTATTTATTTGGAATCGTGAGAAATTCTTAGAACATTGTACATGTGAAATAATATTATTAATGGATTGAGAGTTATGATTAATAAATAATTTCCACCAAAATGGTCTAATTATTTGAATCATTGAAATATTTTCAATGTATGTCTAAATTGTCTTTGATAGAGAAGTGTACGCTAGTGTTGGAGGTTTTTCTACCCAAGGAGATTTACCTTTTGATGCTTGTATAAATAAATTAGTGAGAAGAATGTTTGGGTTTCACACCCAGAAGGAGGAAACTTAATGTGTGAATGTTCATAAAATACGAGGACAAATTTGTTATGAGAGGAGGTTTTATGTATCTACCCAAGGAAGGACATGATGCATGCCTTAGATTCTTGGATTAATTAAGGAGGGAGATTTTGTCTCTCTTTTGCCCAAAAGCGAGAGAATACAATGAGTGTCTTGGACTTAGATGTCTCAAGACTCTTTAAATTTATATATATTAATACCCATGATTTTACTCTTAACTTTTATGTTGTTTGCCTACAACTATTAACAACATGACTACTCAATTGAATTCTATTGAAACTCTGACAAGTAGTAACTACAGAAGTGGAAACAGGATGTTGAAATAATGTTGGGGCTGATGGGCTAGACTTTGCATTGAGTGAACAACCGGTTGAACCTACAGCTACTAACAACCTGAAGAAAAGGCTATAAGTATGGAAATGGATGAAGGCTTCTTGGGTTGAGCCTCATGATCATGAAGAGATCCATTTCCGATCACATAAAGGTGCAATCAGAAGATAATAAAAGCATAAAGTTCTTGAGTGTCGTCATAGGGAAAAGAAATTCCAGAATGCGACAAGCTAAGATAGGTAGCCTGATTGATTCCCTTTCCACCATAAGACATGACTTTGTGGGTAGTGTCCATGATCCTTAGGAAATTGATTAACATTACTACCAATTGAATAGTTTAGGTGTCACCATAACCGGCTTGATTTTCTTATTCATCGAGTCCTTGAGTCCCTTCACGAGCAGTTTGGTCAGCTTAAGACAATGTATAATGCATAAAAGGATAAGTGGAGTATTGACGAAATTATTACTGTTTGTGTGGTAGAGGAAGGGAGGGTCCAAAAAGAGAAAGGTAAGGGCATAGTGAACCTTGTTAGCTGCGTCTAGATCGGCTGATTGTCCCTCTTATAAAAAGAAAAGGTGGACCCAAATTTCATAACAGAAACATGGTCAGTCTCATCATCCATGTAATAATAGTGGTAATGCTAATAATCTTGGTGATAACCAGGTTAGTCTCATAATCATATTGGCTCTCCAAGCTGTGATTAAGAAAGAAATCAAGTGCTGGGAGTGCAAACCGTGGTCATAAAGCTTCTTGTCCTCCCGAAAAAAAGAAATTAGATAACCCTTTGGCTTTTGTCTGCTTTTGAAACTAGTGCGTAGATGTTCCTTTAAATTCCTGATGATTGGATAGTGGTGTAATTTTCATGTAACCAATGACTTGCAGGACTTATTAGCGGACAAAGCCAGAGAGGATGAAGCCAATGTAATTGTGGGCAATGGAGTCAAAGTGAAGATAGAGTTTATAGGAACTGCTATTCTGTCTTTTCAAAAATAATTCTAGCATTTGTTTGAAAAATATTATTTGTGTATTGTCTATCAGACGACAATTAGTTGCTCTTTCACTTTTGGACAAATTTGGTTATTCATTTCAATTAAGTGATGGTTTTGTTAAAATCTCTTACAATTCACATGTCAATGGTGATGATTTTTGAGTGATGATTTATACCACTTAAATGTTTTAAGCGAAATAATTTTATACATGCATGTTGAAAAAGTTGCCCATAAAAAGTCTATTATAAGTAAAACATCTTACCTATTATGACATATACGTCTTGGTTATATTTCAAAGAAAAGTCATGGGATTGGTAAAGAAAAATATTTTACCTGTTTCTTAACCCAAAAGATTTTGAAATTTTTTGAAATAGTAGAAAAAAAGTGGATTATTTTAAACATTCTAGGAAAGCAACTTGGTTGGGTTTTATTCTTGAAGCTTAGAGATGAGAAACGCCCTTCCTAGAGGTGGTTTAATTCTCTAAGGGAGCTCTCTAGATGAAACTATTATTTGCCTATGCTAATTCTTCATAGTTAGCCCCTTACTCGGGGGCTTGTCTCGGAGTCTCACCGAGAAGTATCTTTGAAAGGCTAAGTATAATCTGTTTATTCTCAAAGTCCTCTTGAGCATACCATGTAGTCCAATATTTTCTATTTACAATTTTGAAGAGAGTAGGACAAGTATAACTAGTATATGAAATCAAATATATACCTCATCAAATACGTAAAATGGGACAAATTTACGAGCAACGAAAGGAGAAAAATAAGAACTTTTAAATAAGTTTTGTGTACCTAACAATTCTTTCTTTATTTGGATATATGAATTAGTTTTGTCAGACAAATTTCAGTGCTGATAGGCTATACAAGACATAACGTTCATGATAATCCTTTATTTTATTATAATGCATATTATTTAATAATATTAGAAATAAAGAAAGAAGTAGTCCTCTTGAATAATAATCCTTCATGTTAAATAGTTTACATATATTTAACACCAAAATAAAGAAATGACATTTTGGGTATTTAAATTTGGTTACTAAATCATCTTTAAAATCACTGATAAAAATATACTCTGGCATTTTCAATTTTATTCTTTTCCCCAAACTTGTCTATCTTTAAATAAAAAAGTAGATAACAATGATGAGTTTCATTTAAAAATTTTAAAATTGCCTTTCAATGTGAATTAATTTATCATACATTTTGAATTGAATTGTCTACAAAATCTTTGTTTCTTCCTGTACTAGAATGAAAGCAAAACATGATAAATGATGAGAATTAAAATATTGATTGATCAATGAATGACATTAAAAAAAACATTAGTCATGAACATAAAGAGTTAAGAAAAAAAAAAATTCTAAAAGGGTGAAGACTATACATTTTGAAAACAAATTTACGAGTATCTAATAGAGAAAAATTAAAGCTAAGACCCCATGTCACACACTTTGAACGACATGTGCATACTTTTTAATATTCAATAAATTTGTAAGTATTTGTCAAACTCTTGTCATACAGATAATTTCCTCACACAAAACAACAACTAATTTGATAGTACAAAAAATAATTTTTGCCCCTCCTTTATCTGTATTTTTCTTTTGAGATACTAATAAACTAGTAGGAGTCTGCAAGCTTCCTGTCATCATGAGAAAACATTCAGTGTAAACAGAGTCAAAACCTATTCTTCATCCTCTTCATATTCCTCCTCCTCCTCATTATCATCATCATATTCTTCTTCTTCTTCTTCACAGTCTTCTTTTTGAATGTGGCTCTTTTCTTATATATATTTTTGATTTATATTTGACCATATGGAAATGATATACCTGGCTAGAAATTACTTCAAATTGAGGAAAAGAATAAAAAATGAAAGGGCAATAACAAGGTTCCACATTCTTATTGCCCTTTTATTTATTTTTTTCCTTCAATTTGAAGTCAGATACATCAGTTTTCAAGGAATAATTTGGAAGTCAAATATTAAAATGTCTCAAAAGTATTGTAAGAAAAATGAGTCATGCTCAGAAAGGTAGACGCTTGGAAGAAAAAGAACAACATGAGGAGGAGGAGGAGGAGAAAGAATTTGAAGAAGAAGATGTGGAGGAAAAAGTGTTATTTGTGTAGATATATGTAGAAATCTGTTTTTTAAGATTTTATCTTCAAAGTAGCTAAAATCATTTTTTAGAAACTCAATATGTTTTTACCTCAAATGATCCCTTAAGTTTAGGAATATGTGTGTCTGTTTTAATAATTAAATATTGTACTTTGATTTCTAATATTTTGTTTATCCTTTTAAATAGAGTTCACACACGATAAAATATTTATAATTATTTTTTTAATATTTAAAATTTTAAAATTAATTAGAATTTTTTAATTTTAAAATTTGTTATTTTTTGACTCTTATAGCTGATTAATTTTAGTTTTTTTTAATATTTAGAAATTTAAAAGCAGTCATTTGATCTTTTAAAAAATAATTATACGTTGAATAAAATTATAATTACAATGAAAATAAAACTTATTTTAGGACTTTTGAAAATACAATTTAAAAAAGAAGGATCCGATTACACAAAGGCATTCCCCATAACAAGAACGATCACACCCCAAGAAATGTGATATAAACAGTCTACCATGATGCAAACACGTGGTGGTTGTTTTCACTAATTTTGATGAGTCTTTCTTAGTTTGAATGATCGATTATAAATAAATAAATGTGTTTGTGATATGATATCAATTTATTGTGCCAAAACAAGTAACTAATAACTCACAATATGATTTCTAAGTGCGATTGTTTAAACGAATAACTTATGTTATATGTTCTATTCTATTATACAACTTTGTTGTATAATGCGTTTTAAATGTGTTAATGTTTATATTAAAGGTTAGTTTGTTAATAATGTAATAATACAAATATTGTACCAATTAACATGAAATATGCATACGAGTACACCCATTAATTGTTAATGTAAAAATAAAGTTATTTTTGCCTTTCAATCCAACTTATTTGTTCTACAAACGTTTTTGTTCATTGAAACAAGTATTAGAACAAACTAAAAAAAGAATTACCGGATTGAATCAATTCTTAAACATAATCATTTAACAATTTGAAATTTATAATTTTCTTTTTAAATTCTTATATTATTACACAACCACATCTTTAATATTACTTATGCTATTTTTGAAAAATTGCGCTAACTAATACGAGGGGCATGCGCAGGGCAGGTACGCTATTAAATAATTCTTATTTTAATATTTAGGACTTTAAAATTAATTAAAATTTTGAATTTTTAAATTTTTTAATATTTGAAATTTTATAACTTAATATTCTTTTTTCTGTTTTTATATTTTTAAAAATTATTCAAAATTTTATTTATTAAATCTCTTCTTATTCAAACTTATATTAATAGTCCTAACATTTTAAGACTTTAAAATAGATTACAATTTTATTGCTTATATCAATACTTTACTTATTAAATTAACTAATTATCCATCACAATTTTTCAACTCTGTCGAGAAAAATTAAAGAGTGTAATTTATTATGCAGCCTATGTTAAAAAGTTGTATAATCAATATATATATAAAGTACAAAGCCTCGTAGCAAAATATCATTCACCTTTTTACCTTTTTAAAAATAAGTCCACATACTTCATCTACTACTTATTTAATTTTTTAATATTTTAAATTTTACCCAAATCAGCTAAATTTATGTATTAAATCTTTTCTTATTTAAAAGAAAAAATGCATAAAATCCCCCTCAAACTTGTCCATATAATTTAATTTAGTACTTTAACTTTATTGGCGTTTATTTACCCCTTAATTTAATCGAAAGTTAATTAATACCATCTTAATGAGTGACTTATGGCAAAAAAATTTTAATTTTTGAAAGCGCATTAGAAGAAAAAAATATTAAATATTGTCTAAAACTATTCATGTGTCATCTTCTAATTGGATGATACAATTGGTTATATTTAATTATATTTTTTAAAATTTTTATTTCATCTTAGATTTTCTTTTTCTTTTTGCCCCTTTTCTTTCTTCTTCTTTTATCCTCTTGTTTCTTGCTTTCAACCTTCTCTCTTGCTTTCCTTCTTCTCTTCAACAGTAGTAACAAATTTCTCTTATTTTTCTCATCCTTCATATCATTCTCTTCTTCTTTTTTTATTTCTTTGAAGATTAAATTACTTGATGAGTTTAATATTGTAACATAATAATTAAAAGAATTATTTTATGGAGTAGATTATACGTAGGTTTAGTTGATCGGAAAAGTTATTTTTTGATGTCATTTTTTATGAAGGCGGCTCATATATACTTTCTTTTTTAAAATACTTTTCTCGGATCTTTCTCCTTTCTTTATTGAAATTCAAGATCCAAAATTGAGATTGCAATCATTCGCACTCGACCCGAAAAATTGAACTCCAACGATTTTTCTTTCTTCAACTCGATTGTTTATCTCATCTATAAATTATCTTGTTGAGAAGTCTTTGAATTATAAGCAAGACATAAGTGTGTGTTGTAGATCTGAAATGTTATCATAGATATGAAAAGAAAAAAAGTAGAAAAAGAATAAGAAAGGAAAAAACTAAAGAAAAATGATCAATAAAAATAATTAAAAATAATGGTGTTATACACGTGTCGGACACGTGTATAACACTCCTGCTCAGATCTTCGATTGTCTTAGGAAGGGAGATATTAATTCACTTTCGATTAAATTAAGGGTAAATAAACGCCGGTAAGGTTAAAATACTAAACTAGGATTATGTGGAAGAATAAGGTTGAGAGATTTTGAGTATTTTCTCTATTTAAAAAAATATAAAAAAATATTAATATTTAGAAATTTAAATGAGATTAAGATTTATCTTTTAAAAAATGATTACATGTTGAATAAAAAATTGTACTTATAATACATATCAATCTTTCTTTAGAACTTTTGAAAATATAATTTGAAAAAAACTGGCAGTGCACAAAGCATCTGGAATTAACAAGATTCGGAAGAGTCGTACCCCAAGTAGTGTGATATAGATAATCTACTCCTAATTCAAGTATTAATGGTTGTTTTCACTAATTTTGATGAGTATTTCTTAGTTTGGACGATCAATTATAAATAAATAAATCGTTTGTGATGTGATATCAAATTTTTAGTGTCAAAACAAGCCGATGAAACGATTTTATAAGTGCTAACTATTTAACAAACTAATAACTTATAATATATATCCTATTGCTATACAACATTGTATTGTAATGCATCTTCATAATGCTAATATTTATTAAATGTTAATATGTTAATAGTGTAGTAATATAATTAACATGAAATATACATATAATGTATGCGTTTAAGTGCTTTCGTGTAAAAATGAATAATTCTTTACCTTCAGGTTAACACTAATTTATGATATTTTTGTTCATTGAAATAAGTATTAAAACAAAAACCAGAAAAAAAGAAGCGAGTTAGATTGAATCAAAAATTTCTTTAACATAATGGAATTTAGGATTTAAAATTTATAATTTCTTTCTAAATTATTATATTAGTATAGAAACACATATTTTAAATATTATTTATATTATTTTTAAAAATTTCATTTTTATTAATACGACACAAATAAGGCTCTATTTAAAAATAAAGGGGCGTGTAACCCTCTTTTTTAATCTATGAAGAAAGTGGACAAATGAAAACGATGTCATGCTTTATTGCCTTCAAAAATTTTCCTCATTGAAAAGTTCCAAAACCCATTGTTTGTCTGTCACTATAAAATCTTTTACTTTGAGAATTGAGGCAATCTGATTTCTTCACAAGAAACACACACACAGTTGTGTGTGTGTTTGTGTATATATATACAAAGACGAGATGATGATTCAAGTTTTTGTGAACCCTATTTCCTTTGCCGCAAAGGTAAGCAATTTTACTCTTTTTAGTTCATATATATGTGGAGCACTCATTTGATACCTCACGGTATAATACTTTGAACTAGTTTTTCTTTTAATCATTATGTTTACCCACATTGAATTAACAAGTTTTTATAGCATAGATAGTTCTACCTGTTGTTTCCCCTCTCAAGATTTTTGTGGGCACATATCTCTTTGGTTGAATGGTGAATTCTGAATTCATGGAATTTCTAAAAACATTTGCCGGTGTTGGAGTTCCACTCAAGGGGTGAGTGAAATTGCTGCCTGCTCATATATATATATTTGATTACTGTGGTGTCTGGGCCAATTACAGTCATGGTCCAAACAGTTAGTTTGGGTATCTAAGATCTGGATACTATAGCTATGGAAAAGATATTGGTTATTGCTACTGTTTTCACTTCTAGATAAAACTTTCATAAACCACTCAAGAAATTAATGTTGTATATGAGGTTCGATCCTATCCCGGATCCCACGCATAGAGGAGTTTTAATGCATCGGGCTGTCACTTTATAGAAAACCTAAGACCCCAGACCCCAGAAAGCTATTTGTGCCTAAAAACAAAAGAAAGAAAAGAAGGGCAAGCCATAACTTGCACCATCTGTATCCTACATAGGCACTAACCAAAAATTAAAAATATTATATTTCAAAGAATATTTATTAATTTTTAAAAATTTTAGTATAATGGGAAGAGGGAAAGTAGAACTGAAGAGAATAGAAAACAAGATAAACTATTGTACCTTGTTCCATGTTGTGCCGAGGATGCCATGGGAGTATGAATTCAATGGAAAAGAAAATTGGCTAAAGAAATTTGAACTCTGGATTATGATTATCTGGTCAAGCTTAAACAGAACTTTTGTGAGTTGAAACTAATGTTTTGTTATGCTTATGTTTCATTTTTCTTTGATACGTAAGATGAGAAACAAAAAAATAGTTTCTTTCTATGATTGAGAAATAAGTTTTTGTTTCGTTCCTTAGAAAGTTTTTGTGTCCTACTTCTTCTTATGTGGTTTATAGCTTTTGGCTTTCAGAAGTTTGAATCTTCTGGTGTCTTAACCTAAATCCCAACAAATCACCAAAAAAGAGAGATAGTAAAATTCTGCCCTAAAAGATGCATAACTTGATTAGTTTACCTTGATTTGGAGTTGAATGGTTTTCAATTATCACTGATCTTGGTTGTAGTGAGTCAATTTTAATTGGAATGTTCTAATGTCTTACGAGACATAAGCGGAAAGAAGAATATTGCGTTGCAAGTAAGATGCCGGTGATCACGAGAAAATGCGTGTGGAGAAAGATCTTGAATGTGCTAACCAACACGGAATGAACATTGGGATGCATTGGCTGTGGTGAGACTCGCGAGGGAGTCGGGTAAATTAAATGATTCATTTAATTAGGCCAGATATTTCGGTAAGTATACTTTTACGGTGGTCTTGTCGTTTCTAAAGTTACAGATATATGGGTGGTGCACCAAATTTGTATTACAATTATGTGCTTAAGAAGAAAGTTGTGGCATTTAGAACCTTTATATTAAGCTTAAAAACGGTCATGTCGTGTCATTACCTTTCCTAGTGTTATTTTATTGCTTCTCGTTGTTGTTAGTATGATTATATTAGCTCTTCAATGATATTTAACCTTATTAATTTGGATGGGTGTATAAATTTTATAAAAACACTTCTTTGGAACTAGAACATTTCTATAGAAGTCGAAAAGTCGAAGCGGTTTATGTAGGCATGCTCAAGTTCTTTCAGCTAATCGACGACACGGGATTGAGTCAAACTCCAACCTTTGCTTCTCTTGGTTGATGCTTGTATAAGAAAAAAGAACTAGAAAACTACAAACAACCAGCAACAACATATCAGGTGTATTCCACAAATGGAGTTACGAGGAGGGTAGAATTGTACGTATACCTTTCCCCTACCTTGTGGAGATAGAGAGATTATTTTAATACCCTTTACTCGAGTAATGCATAAGAAAGTAGTTTGAAAAAGAGAATACAAAAGTAAATAAGACATAGCTAAGTCATAGCAAATAATAAAGAAAGTGTAACATAACATTAATTTGAAAATCAAGGCACGCAAAATGTTAGGTAGTAACCGAAATCAACGGACAAGAAACTACGAGAATAATGCTAATACTATCGATTATTCGAGGAGAAATCGGTATTGAGCTGAGCTACCCACCAAGCATATTTCGTAGGAAAACGGCACAATGCGCAACTACCTCCTGTGTTCATCCTAATCGCAAACTCCATACTTTTATCTATGGCCATATCCTCGGTAGTTGAAAGACGATTCATGTCCTATCTAATCACCTTTCCCCAATACTTCTTCGGCCTACCTCTACCTTTCTTTAACCCCATCATTGGCAACCTCTCCACACCTCCTCACTTGGGCATCATTTCTCGTCTTTATATGCCCGAACCATCTCAGCCTTAAAACCCCACACGTCCGCACTTAGGCATCCGCACCTCTCCTTGTCACATGTCCAAACCATTTCAGTCTCACTTCCCTTCCATCACGGATGCCTCCCACCTTGTCCCAGATATCTTTCTTCCTAATCTTATTCTCCTAGTATACCCGCACATCCACCTCAACATCCTCATTTTCGTGACTCATGTTTTGAATATGAGAGTGCTTAAACAAACCTCACCGCATACAAATAATTGGCCTAACCACCACTCTTGTTGAACTAGGAAACTATCAAACAAAGGAAAAAGAAAAAGAAAAAATAATCTAAGATCCTTATGCATGAAAGAATAATCAATTCGGTCATTGTGGTCGGACTCTATCATGGATTTCTGACCACATTCCATAGGACCCTCTTATTTCTTCCTTATGCGAGCTCCAAATTAGATTGACTTTTTCTTGAGGAAGGGTCCATTTTGCTTTTGTTTCGAATAAGACTAAGGCGTTAGCAAGGATAAGGAAAAAGATGCATATTCTGATAAAAGCTTTTATGCAGTCCTAAGCTATTCAACCAACAACCTGTCGAAACGCATTTCTATGACCATTCCTAAACTATTCTACCATAACTCATTTCTAAAAACTAACTTTAAATCATCTTATCATGCAGTTTTCCGCATGATGTTCGTCATATATCTCATGTGATGAACTTTATCCAGTTTCTTGTCTTGTCAACTTTTCATACTTCTATAATTTTTTCTTTGTCAGTCTTCTAATGTTGCCTTTTTCTATTGCGTGTCATGGGAATTAACTGCAACTAGAACTCCAACTATTATTTTAAGCAATTCTTCCCTATTAACCACTAAGACATCAAAACTTTGATATCTGTCGGGAGCCTAGATGAATGGAAGAAGCTATTCTTCTGCTCTAAATAACTTTATTTTTGCTTCATGTGACAAGTTTGCTATAAATCAACTCTTGTCTTAGTATCATCCATCATGTTTGTTTTTCCCTCGTCCACCCTCTTGAGATGGATCATCAGATTGGAGCCTATGACACTGTTTCCTGCATCTACTACTATTACTACTTTATGAGTGTCCATTTGTTTTTTCTCATTCTTCACCTTTCTTGATTAATCTTTCCTTATTTTAGGCAATTTCTCAAACTGTTCTAAAATAGAAGTTTATTCAACAATATTTGTGCTCATGGCCTACTAGTATTCCGTTCTATGCAGGCTAGGAGCAGCCTTCATATTCTTTGATCGATAAACTCCCTAACCCTTTGTCTCCTATAATTCTCTCCCTCCTATAGAGCCTTTACCTTGTCTATTTCTTTTGTGTCTATTTCCTAGAATTTGAGGAAAGCAAGTTATGATTGAAGAAATGAAGGAACAGCAAAAGAATGAGAATTGGGAGCTTTGTCACATCATCACCAGGCAAGAAGTTGGTTGGTTGTAAATGAGTCTTCACTGTAAAACATAAAGTTGTAGATCTATTGAAAGGTAGTTCTATTGAAAGATTCAACAACAAGATTGGTGGCTAAGGGATACACTTTCGAACTTGTGGAGTGCATTATCAAGAGAAGACGCTTGCTTCTGTTGCAAAAATGAGTACTAATTAGAATTCTTTGTCCTATGCGACTAACCTTGACTAGACTTTGGCAGCTTGATGTGAAGAATGCATTTCTTCATTGAAACTTAGAAGAAGATTGTATGGAAATTCCTCCTGGCTTTGGTACTGAACAAAGTCACAGAAGGTCTATAGACTAAAGAAAGCCCTTATATGGATGAAGCAATGTGAGCTTAGTTTGAAAGATTCTGCAAGCAACTTGATCTCCTTCTGTCACCAACAAAGCAATGTTGATCACACCTTCTTTATAAGACATCAGAAGGGTAAACTCACTCTTCTCATAGTTTATGTTGATGACATAATAATGACAGAAGATGACAAGGAGGAGATGACCCAATTGTAGAACTTGTTGTCACAGGAATTTGAGATCAAGGATCTAGGAAAAATGCAGTACTTCTTGGGAATTGTGGTTGCTAGATCAAAAAAAGTAATATTGATTTGTCAAAGAAAGTATATTTTAGATCTTTTAAAAGAAATAGGTATGACAGGTTGCAAACTAGTAGAACTGCTCATTGATAGCAATAACAAACTACAAGCGGAGTTGGAAGTTAGTTTGATAAAAGAGAGATATCGAGAGGCTAGTTGAGACTCATTTATCTCTCTCACACGACCAGACACAGCCTATTCAGTCAGCAGGTGAGTCAGTTCATGCATGGCTAAAATAGCGCTTATGCTATATCTAAATTTGCAGTAACACACTCTTATTTTGTGGGGATCCTATTACCCCCTTCAACTTTTTAAAAGTGGAATAAACACATCATGAAATCACGTGGCATGAGAGTAATCAATCTCCTACAGAGTGTGAGCGGCAAATAATATATTAGAAATCTATATTTTAACTTTTTTTTTTTTTTTAATTAAATTCGTTTTTCTACTTTTTCTTAATTTATCATTTTCCTTCTTTTTTTGTTTCTTCTTTCCTCAACTTTCCATTAATGCCACCAGCTATATTCTTCTCCATTGAAGAACACCAAATATCCACATCCTTAACAGAATTGCCGCAACAAATCTAAATCTCATTTTCATTACAAAGAACTCCTATCTTCATGTTTTCAATATCCTCACTTCAAATTAAATGAATTTATTGAATGACAAAAGGAGGAATTTACAGAGCACCTGTGAAAAACTCCTAAGATCTGCTCTTTTGCATTCCTTTAATCAAAGCATTTCAAAGAGAAAGAAAGTTCAAATTTTATTATTAATTTTACTGATCCTTTTCTTTTTCCTTGGAAGATCAAATTGATTTGTTGCAATAGTAGAGAAGGTGCTCTGTTGGTTGTGAGTAGAGCTAGGAATCTTAACTTGTTCTGTTGGTGGTAGTTTAATAAGAGTGAAGGTTACGCAGATCTTGGTGATTTTAGGGCGGTGAATGATGGACGAGAAAAGATCGAGTAAGAAAAAAAGTGACAAATATTTTAAATGGCAAAATATTCGTTTTAAGTGTGTGTATTGCAACACTCAATACAGATTTGGTTTGTGGCGTTTTAGGTTGTATTTATTCCACTTTTAAAAAATTTGAAGGGTAATAGGACCCCCCGCAAAGTAAGAGTGCATTATAACAAATTTAGTTATAGTATAAACTTCATTTTAATCATTTTCCCTTTATTTTTTTGGATAGCTTTCTAGTTCCTTTTTTTAAATAAGGATCAACAGAAAAGCAAAGTTGTTGGAGTTAGGACCGGATCTCGCGTAAATCAGCGAAGGGGAAGAACTTTAGTGTATCTACACAACCAGTTTGCCCTTTCGACTTCTATGGAAAGTGTTTTTCTTGTTCAAAAGAAGTGTTTTTATACACCTATCTAAGTTAATAAGAAATAAATATCATTCACTAAGTGCTAACAAATCATATTAACAATAATGAGAAGCTATAAAAATGATGTATGCCTTTTTTATAGAAGGTAATACTTGTATTTAAATAACAATAGAAAAGATAATGATGTGACCTGACGTTTTTGACTTATCATAGAGGTTGTAAAATAACACTACTTTCTCTCTCTTTCTCAACTATAATTGTAACAGATTTGGTGCACTACTCGTAAAATCAGTTGTAAGTTTAGAAATCAATAAGACCACTATAAAAGTATACTAATAAAGAGAAGCATCAGAGAAATGTTCAACTAATTATCTGAATCATCCTAATTACCCTAGTGCCTCAATCCTCACCACATTGACAGTATCTCGGTGGCACATTCAGTGTTGGTCAATGCATTAAGCATTTTCTCACACACTTTTAGTATCACTGGTTCTATACTTGCATTCTAAATAATGTTATCCTTCTTCTGCAATGTTAGAACATTCCAATTAAGATAGCCCAACAAAAGCCAGGTCAATGATAGTTGAGAACCATTCAACTCCAAATCGAGTAACTAATGAAGGTATGATCTTCTGGGAGCCTTGAAGTTTCTTTCTCTTCTTTTTGGTGATTTTCTTGGGATTCCAGTTAAGACATAAGAATCTTCAATCTTGAAGGCCAAAAAGCTATAAACTCATCAAGATTCTCACATCAATCTGGCATAGGGAGCTTCTAGATGTCTGAAAGTAGCTAGTATTCCACCTAAATAGCTTTATTTTTTGTTTTGACCGTATGTTATAAAAAACCTTTGTCTTAGTATCAACTGATCATGTTTGTTTTCAGAACATTTTTCCTCATCCACCCTCAGGATATCATCAGGTCAGAGTTAGCCTATGACAAATTGTTTCCTGTATCTACTACTTTGTAGTGTCCATTTGTTTCTTCTCTTCATTCACCTTTCTAAGAGATCAGTCCTTGCTAATTTTGAGCCAATTCCGTACTGTAAAACTGTTCTAAAATACAGGTTTGTTCTTAATATTTGTGCTCATGGCCTACTAGTCTCATAAGTGAAAGTTTCTCTGGCCCTTTGCTGTCCCAGAGGCTAAAACTCAGGGATTTCGTCTATGCATGCTAGGGCATTATATTCTTTAGTCACATTCAACATGTCTTTATTACAAAGTGATTATTTTGGATTTTTCAAACTTTTTCTTTTCTGGCTAGTTTTAGGAAGACTTAATTCCTCAATATTTACCAGACCATTTGTCCACTTCTTCATGTCCCAAACCTCTCGGCTTTATATTAGGATCCATTTTATTGAAATTAAAATATTTTGAGCGAGTTTGTAGCCTATAACATGTAAGGAGAAAACAAGACATTTTTTGATAAGTATATTTTAATCTGTCCAAAATGACAAGGTAGCAAAACCTCAGTTCCTTACAAGGCAGTGGATCTGAAAACTTAAAAGTCATGGAAGTTAAAACCTTAAATAAAGATGTCTTCAGCTGTGTTAGATTGGTAATTTTCTTCTCATGTTTCTTCTTTTTCTTTTTTGTTATTGATATGTGTGGTCTTCCTTGTGTTGTTATTGTTAACTTAATAAAAAATCAATGTTTTATCATGAATTACAGAAAAGGAAGTGGACTTAGGATTCACAAAGGAGACTAGATCTGTATATTTATTTTAGAAGATTGAAGTCGTCTCTTTGCATTCAACATATTGTTCTAGATCTTCAAAGTTTTGGATTTATCATTCTTCAGGAGCTGATCTCTTTCCATTACTTCTACATCTTGATTCTTTCTGTAAAAGAGAAACATTAGTGATATCACTCAAACCTCAATAAGATATATTAATGTGATTGACAAGGGCTTAATAAGAGATCTTGCATGTTTTATTGGGTATAAGCAGAAGTATGAGTAGAGCTGCTCTTCCTCTATTCTTAATCCGCGTCTTATATCTGTAA
The DNA here is from genome assembly GCA_018107945.1 of Datura stramonium. Lineage (NCBI taxonomy): Eukaryota > Viridiplantae > Streptophyta > Magnoliopsida > Solanales > Solanaceae > Datura > Datura stramonium. The sequence continues at coordinate 257,656 of JACEIK010000548.1, read as the reverse complement.
ACAAGTGTCCAGCCCCTGGTTCAATCAGTAACCAAGAACATGTGTCAGTACCATGAACAGACCTTTCCTTACTTGACTTGCTGACAAATTGGTCAAAACCAGTAACAAGATCATGTGTCAGTACCATGTCCAGGATTTTAGGAAAAGGAAAGCTCAAATGATATCATATGGGATGGGCATGCACCTCATCTTTTCCTCTATGATTTATTATAGTTATACTATGTTTTATACCTGGTAGCTAGACTTCTGTTTCCTCATGGCAGAAACATGTAGTATGGTTTGGAGAGAGCACTCAAGGGCATGACTTAGTAGTCAATGAAGTGGGGGAGATCCATGAAATCTCGGGTTCAAATCTCAGTGAGACAAAATACTAGTTATTCTTTTCATCTAGCCGTTTGGTGGACAAGTCACCCACTACCTATGTTGGTGAAGGTAGCAGGTATCTGGTGGAATTAAGAACGTGTTGAAGGATGCTGAGGGATCTCTCTGGTTCAAGTTGTAACAAATGCTCTGGAGCCTCATTATTCAGCTCCAGCCAGCAGCTTTTCAAAAACAACATGACCACTGGGGTGGATAAGCATGGACAATTGTATTCTAGAATATCTAAGCAATTTTAGCAGGAAAATCCAGTGACGTCTCGCATCCTTAGTGACAACACATGTAGGAATTATAATATTGAATCTGGTTCAACACCAAGAAGAGTCTCAGCATATTCCAAGCCAAGGTCAAATCTTGAGCCGTAACCAGTGAATGATGGAGATTTTTCTAAAATGTTTTTGCATCAAATTATGAAGTTACCAAGTATGGTATGATCACTTTTCCTTGAAACTTCATGGTGTAAAGCAGCTTTATAGACTTTTTCTTTCATATTTTTCCATAGAGGTTGGAAAGAGCACAATGTTTCAACTCGACATTAGCGATGAGCTCTTCTTTAGAAAGATGTGGATGTACAAGTATGTGCTCTAGAGGTAGTATAGCTTTAATGTAAGTCCAAATTTTCCTCCTTGTGCCAACCATATCATGTGTTTTCTCTCTCAGTCTTCTCTCTTGTTGTGTTTATATTGTTGCACCAGGGCCGGACGGATACACAATGGCCTTCTTCATTCAATGCGGGAGATAGTAAAGAAAGAGGTGGTGGCTGCTGCACCAGAACTTCCATAATCAGTGTTGCTTTGAAAAGTTTCAATGCCACATTCATAGCATTGTGCAAGAAGGTGGGAGCAAAGAACTTAAGGATTTCAGACCTATCAGTTTATTGGGACGCTTTTACAAAATCATCTCAAAACTGTAGCTGAAAGACTAAAGAAGGTAATCCATAAACTGATCCAAACCACAACAGATGGCTTTTATTAAAGTGAACCGTCATGGATGCGATCCTGATGAGCTAATGAATGTGGACTCAAGGATCAAAGAGGATCAGCTGGGATAATGTGCAAATTAGACATCGAAAGGCGCCTTGATGTCTAAGTGGACTATCTGTGGGAGGACTTTGGAGAAAAAGGCTTTGGAAGGAGATGGATAGAATGGATAAGTTCTGCACCAATACAGTCAAATTCTCAGTGTTGATTGTGGATCTCAGCAGGGTTTTTTCTGCAGGAAGAGGCTTAGAACAAGGGAGACCCTTTATCTCCTTTCTTATTCATCATAGCAATGGAAGGCTTGACAGAAATGCTTACAACAGCACAGGAAAATAACTTTGGATCAGGGTTCTCTCTCAACCTAGATGATAGACAGTCTACTACAATAACCCATTTACAATATGCAGATGATACACTGCTTTTCCTGTGATGCTGAAGGAACAGTTGAGCATTGAGAATCACATCTTCATTATTTTTGAAGCTGTATCAGGCCTCAACATTAACTGGAACCTGCTTCATTTATCCAGTTAATGTGGTACTGAATGCCGTCCAACTGATCTCAGATGCAGGGGGAGCAGGGTGGGGAACTTTCAGCAGTCTGCTGGGCATGCCATTAGGGGCAAAGTAAAATCTAAAACCATATGAATTGATGCTGGAAAGTGAAAGGAGATTAGATAGCTGGAAAGGTCGGTAGTACCTATCTTTAGGGGAGATTGACTCTAATTAATAATTATTACTAGATGCTTTGCCTACCTATATGACGTCTCTTTTCCAATGCCAGTGAATGTAATTAAGAGACTTAATTTCATGAGAAAAGGAACTTTCATAACAGGAATAGTCCAACTAAGAAGATCCACTTGATCAAATGGGAGGTGTCACTAGATTTAAAAAAAGAGGAGGGTTGGGGTCAGAAATCTGAATAATCAAAATAGAAGCCTGATGATCAAGTGGCTTTGGAGATTCACAAGTTCAGATCAGCATTATGAAGAAAAGAACCATATTATCTAAGTATGACATGACTGACAAATGGGTGACTAATGAAGTAAGCAGTCACACGGAGTTATGTATGGAAGCTATCAAAGCCTTTGGCCATAGCCATGAAGGATCCACTATCCAGGTAGGAGATGGGAAAACTTCTTTTGGAATGCATGCCTGGCTGGGAGAGTCAACTTTGAGACAACAATTTCCAGATCTTTATGGGCTGAACCAGCAGAAGGCCACAGTGAAGGAGGTTAGGGACAACACATGATGGAACATCAACTGAAAGATATCTAAATGACTGGGAGGTAGACAGGCTACTGGAACCTTCTCAAGATTTTAAGAAAGATTTTAAAGGATTCAATGAGAGAAGATTGTAGGATATGGAGGGCAGAAGCAAGGTCTTCATATTGGCTCAGCTTACAAGTTCCTGAACAGAGTCAACACTCAACTTAGGCCTTGGCCGTGGAAGCAAATATGGAGAACCAAGACCCCATACAGGGTTAACTGGTTTGTGTGGTTGGTAGTTAAACAAGCATGTATAACACAGGACAAGCTACAGAGAGAATACAACTATGCTCTATCTGCTCATTTTGTGGGTGAAACTGCCGGCTTAACAGTCACTTGTTCTTGCACTGTAGCATGGTTTTTCACGACTATGGGATCTATTCCTAAATAAAAGTGAGTGAACTGGTCCATGCCCCAATCTTCTCCAACTGCTGTCTAGTTGGAACAGAGAGCACCAAAACTCAGAAACTGGAGTTTGATTCCAGCTTGTATCTGGTTGACTATATGGAGGGAGAGGAATTTGAGATGCTTTGAAGGAAGAGTAACTTTGCTTTACAGCAGATAAAGCAATTGTATTCACCTTTTATTTTTGGGTGTAAACAGGTTAACATAGAGGATCTAGGGACTATTAGTCACTTGATGAGTCTCTATAGAGTTTAGAGTAGTCAGAGTGCTAACAACAATGTAATTATGGCTTAACAGCCATTTTGTGATGAATACAATTTTTACCTTATCAAAAAAAAAAAAATTTGAGCTTCACCATGGAACATGGATCTTATTTTGCTGTACACAAGGCATATTGATGGCCATATTTGTAGCACCGTGAAAACCCAGCTGGACCAGAACCTAAGTCCTTAATTTTAAGATGACATGTGTACTTTCCTTGTTATACAACTGTTTTGAGCAGAAAGTTTTTTGGTATTTTGGCACTTCTGAATTGTCAGTAGAGCTGATATCATACCCTCCACTTGGTGGAGTTCTCATTTATACAAATTTATCCTTGTATTCTCATGAAGTTAGGGAAGCATCATTTACTGTATTTAAATAGTATATGCTTGTAATTATGGCTGTGCATAACTCTCCTCTCTGTTAAAAATGCAAAGGTCTTCAAGAATTTGAATTATGTTGTGTTTCCTTGTTGATCCTTCCTGATGTGGATAGTGATTCCTTTCTCTAGCAAAAGAAGTCCTGCAATTTCTGATAATATTTGATAATGTGCCTAATGATGTGCTGCAACATAATCTACAAGCACAACCTTACTTATCCATAAAACAAAAAACATGATCAATAGCACAACACGCTAGACCTTAGTGAAAGAAAGCCCATATGAACGAGAATTAAATTCACAACAATTGAAAACATATAGCACCAATACAAGGTTTTTAATGATTACCCAAGTTCTGACCAACCAAACATGAAAAAACATTATATTCCATCACATCAAGCACCCTTGGTGTTTATGTCAAACCATTAGAACACCCCATTGCATCTTTCATATGCATTTTATAACAATACTATGATTAATTAATATACCATCACCTCTATTTTTCATAACCGTGGTAAAATATTGTCATTTTTGATATAACATTGCGTGCGGAGGAATTAATGTGATTTGATGTAAACTTGAAGCGCGTAGGACAGGTGTTTCCGATATCAAAAGGCCTTTACGGATATCTCCACCTGAAGAGACATTATAACTTTAAAAAACATTATCTTGGCTTTAGATCCAACTATAGTCCCATCCATCAACGTTAATGTGCTTCTTTCCTTAAATTACCTAAATTATATATGATTTTGCAGATTTCTCTCTGTCTAAATGATGTTAAATTTATGAATAAGATAATTTTTGTAGTCTATCAATTCATGATACTACAAACTAGTAATCAGAATTAATATATCAACATAACTTCAAATCCCAAAACAAACAAAGCTTATTGTTGTCAATGAACATCTTTGACTGAACATTGATTGAAGCAGCTACGAGAGAGAAGGCACTAATCAACACCAGCATGCATCGGGTAGTATGTAGCGACAGTTTTTAATTATACAATGTATATTCTTAACTTTTGGAATTGAAATAAATTCAGCATGAGATACAAATTATTAATAATTTGCTCTATTAATGGAGTGAGAGTTTGTTTCAAATCATCCGCCCGTTTGCAACTTATGTTAAGTATTTTTTTTATTTTGCTAAATACTTAAAAATGTTTAAAAGAAAAAATTAGATCAACTTTTTATATAGTGAAATTTTTCAATACTTTTTAACAATTAAAGCTTAACATATATTAATGCAATTGTCTTTATTTGATCCTTTGTCTCTTTTCATGTATGTGTGATATGTCAGTTTAAAAGCTCGTAAAATGAAAAATTTCAAAGTTTGGGTCATGGGATTTGGGGTTTGAGTATGAGTCGGGTAGGGTGAGAAGATGTTTGGTTCTTTAATTTAAAAAGTCACATAATTTTTTTAGTTTAAAAATAAATAATTTTTAATTCAAAAAAGAAAGTACATTAACTTAAGAAGGGTATATTTATCTCATTTGGCATGAGGATATATTTGCGCTACTTTTTTAGCAGGGTATATATTTGCTCATTACATAGTTGAGAGATATATTTGCCCCTTTTTCATTTAAAATATAAAAATAAATAATTTTTAATTCAAAAAAGAAAGTCAATTAGCAAGGGTATATTTTTCCCAATTTGATAAACAACGGGGACATATTTGCGTAAGCTTTTTTTAGCAGATATATTTGCTTCGTCACTTAAAATTGAGGATATATTTGCCCCTTTTTCCCTTAAAAATTACCTTGCTTATTTTTTACTCATAAACCTGATCCAAATGAAAAAAAGCATCTCAATCTCTCCTCTATTCGGTCATAAAATGGGTTGGAGCAGTCCCGAATAATTGAGGAATTAAATTTTTGGTTGGGTCAGGTCTGAAGGAAATTAAAAAAAAATGAGATAACCTTTTAACGTTATGTGACATTTTTAAAATTAAAAAAATAATTTTAAATTTTTCTTTGATTTGCACCATACGTTAGGCGAAGGTATATATGCACCATTTATTAAGCAGCGAAGATATATACAATACTTTTTTAATGAGATATATATCCGCTCTAAATCACAAAATTGAGAAGTATATTTATCCCTTTACCGCATAAGTAATAAAGATAATAATTCATCAATTATATATATATATGCACTCACAATATGTGTGCTCTGATGATAAGAACTCAACTTTTTTTGCATGTACCTAAGTTGTTAAATCAGTAGTTAACTCTGGGAAAAGATGCATCAGTTTTACTCCTATGCAAGAAAATTCCCAATTTTACCCAATGCATCCTCTCTCTTTTTAATTTTTTAATAATTCTTTTACTTGTCTCTAGTGTTCAATAGAAAGAAAGGAAAAAGTTCAACAGCCTCACCTGTCAATTTCACAAGAGGATGAAATTGTTTCTTGTATATTATTATTATGACAACCTTATGTAACCGCACCCATTCATGAAATCAAAATAAATAGCTTAATTATCGATACAATTCATTATGATTCAGTAAACCTTTACAATTCCAAAATTCACCCGTGTAGAAGAATGAATCAAGGCTTATGTCTCTTAAAGGAAAATGTTAGTGTCTCAACAAGGAGATGTGAGGATACTTATTTCTTGCTTCAAATTCATTCTTTCTCACCACGATCTTCGAGCATGAGTTTTGAATTGTAGAAAGGCGATTTCACTGATTCATAGTGAATTATCTTTATAATTAGACTATTTATTTATTTAGGTCTCATGGTTGGATGCATATATATATATAAGGTTGCAGTAATAACAACGCTACAAGAAACAATTTCTCACTTGTGATGTTTTTCTTGTTTGGAGGCTATTATATGGAGAAGAAGAAAGCACTAGGGTCCATAATACATCATCTCATGATTAAGTTCGAGAAGAAAATATAGAGTTTAATAGATCTTTAAATCATTTTCACGCAACACTTTCGTTGCAGGCATGATTGATAAGTAGGCAGAAGTTTTCATTATTTCAACTTTGATGGTTCAAATATTTGAAATTTAAATATTATTATGAACCATGCAATTAAAATTTTACCATTTTAATCATGAATACATAGAATCGTACACGTATATAGATGATAGTTTTAATTAAATGGAAGTTATATTATGAATATCCTCATCTTCTTTTTTAAGTGAACTTCAATAACATATTTAGTATAATTTCACGTGTGGAGTACGAGAATAATAGTGTGTATAAAAATAGGGACATGTGGGTTTGAGAAGGACAGTGTGTATGCAACTTTATCCCTATCTTTATAAAATTAAAGAAACTGCTTCTAATATAAAACAATAAAACATATGGAGTAACTTGCAAAATTTCTTTTCACTTTTGGACAAGATAAATCCATAACTAGTTCTCCCAATATGCCCCTCTTCTTTATTCCAAAATTAACAAAAACTGATAGTTTACATCCACTTAAAGGCAATATGAACACAAAAAGACAAGATCTAATACTACTAGTAGAACCAACTTGATGGTACTCTTTTAGTGGATTTACTTGTCGTGAATTCAGATTAGTCGTGCTGGCATGTTTCAGGTACCAGTTGGTTAAGCAAAAAAGAAACAAGAATGTCTTCTAGACACATTGATGAGTTTAACTAGCCAAAGTAGTTGGTTCACAGCCATCATGGACACAAGCTAAGACATCCTTATAGTCTCTTGATATTGTGAATGAATCATATACTTTACCATCTCTGCTCTTCTTGTACTCAAACAGAAGGGAGGATTGGTTAAATGCTGTAAGTTTGACAAATCCATAGTCATAATCCTTGAACAAACTCCATGTGGTGTTAATGGTAGTGAATGTATTCAAATGACTTCCTCCTCCGCCAACAACAACGTGAATTGTTCCGTTCACTACGCCAGAGTAGTGTGATGTCTCTTTGTTAACACATTGGTTCTGTCCATACAACATTTTGACAAATAATAACATGAGTTGTTTCAAATACTATCTAAATATCTAAGTGAACTAACAGTGTTATTTCCACTACTGCTGCAGATTTTAGAAATATGATGTGTACCTGGTAAATAGGCAAACTCTTTCATAGTTATGGACGTACGAAGAATGCCATATCAACCTTATACTTCTGCCAGAGCTTTTGTAAGTGCTCCCTTCCCAGTGCTCCCTTCCCATGGGCTCTTCAAATGATCCTTCCTTAGCATACCAGTCATTGGAAGAGTAACCAAGAACACGATGAGCAGCGAAAATCAACCATGGCTGTTTGTGTCTATTGGCTGACGCAAAGCATTGCTCGATGAACTTGTACTGTTCGGATCCCTCTCTCCAATCATGTTCAGTGTCTCCTATACAGAAGTGGAACATGCCATAATCAGCTGCATACCTGTCAACAAGATACACACATCGACACGTTGATTAAATTGAACTTCAGTTCACAAGGAAAAACAATGGAATGCGCTGGATGGGAACACCTAAAAGTAACATGACACATTTAAGCATTAGAAATGTTCTAGGATATTAATTTGTTGATTGAATATGTCAATTCAGCGATGAATATTCGTGTTACATGAATCACATACCAGAACTTAGCTCTGTTTTCTGCAGGGACATAGTATAATGTCTCAGCTGGTACACCACATTCTCCACCTGAGTCCAGACCGGTGTATAATGATCCACTGTTCTCCCAAGTTCTTTCATGATTACCGCTGCAAAACAAATTTTCCTCTCTCAGACGGTTAGAATTACAAGAAGTATGTGAAAACGCAATATCAAATGTCTAAAAAAGCAGACTATCCACAGGAATTCTTGAGTATGAACAGACCTTGCAATCATGAAAGGTACTCTTGATGTAATTGGTTCTACTTGCGCTGTAAATTGATCCCATTGTGAGATATATCCGTTTGCATAGGGGAGATCTCCAATAAGGAAAACCGCGTCAATGTTATCAAGGTCCTTAACAAGGGTGTCAGTTGTCATAAGTGAACCAGGCTGATAATTAGCATATTCATTTGAACCATCACGCTCTTGCTGAAAGAACAAACCACATTCTTAAACGTTTACAAAGAAAGATATAAGATGTTGTTAGAACAACTTATAGTGTTAGTAGTTTACCTTCCCCATATCTCCAAATATCACAATACGTTGCAATGACTCTTGCCCCGGAAAAGGAGGAGATTTAAACGAATACTGCTTGCTCCAAACAATTGAACCATTGTTTAACATGTGACCCAACTTGTATGTGTACCTGAAATTTCACAAAATAAGAGCTCAAAACGGGGTGTGACATGTCTTCAATGAAGTAAATAGCTCCTATAGAATGATCCAGTAGACAAACTTACGCCATGTTTGGCCACAAATCTTTGAGGAAACTTGTATGTATGAATCCAGGATCGCGCCAGCCCACAGTTCTTGCAGGCGTTCCTACAAACACATTCATTACATTATTAATTCAACAATTTTACCCTCTCCTACACTATCTTCAAATTAGAAGTCCTCATACCACACATGCTGTTCCGATGAAATGTCAGTGTCCCTGCTGGGGAACGCTTCTGCTCTTGGCCCTTCCAACCCCATTCGACAAATGGAACAGCCTCGTCTATGTTGTAACCACTCGTCCAAGTAACCGTCATCTAGGAGGGAAAAAAAGGCAAAATTTAATCTCATAATGCATAACAAGTAAACACGAAACTCTAATGACATAGCAGGAATTCTAACAAGGGGTTCAAAATGACGAATCAATTTAACATGTTCTCCAATTTAAGGAATCGATTTTCACCTCGACACAATTACTACATTCAATAGTGATAGTGAATTCATAGGTGCATAGCAAGAAGAAGTAGAAGAAAAAACTTACAATATCCCATGACTTCCCAAGAGCAAGACGCGGATAAAGAGGTGCTTTCGGATTGGCAAATGCGATGTAATTTGAGATGGCTATCAACTTAGGCTGTAACACACAAGAATCTGTTAGTCCATATCCAAGTGATCTCATCAAAGTTACATTTTAAATTATCGGACAAACATAAATCAATATAATGATCATTAGCATGAAGTAAAATATATTAATATGATCAGTCTCGGACTGGAAAGAGACTCTCTAGCTCTCACAAGGTCGAGGCAAAGTCTTTGTACACCCCACCCTTTGTGGGCGGAGCCAGAGAGGTGCAAAGGGATCTAATTGAACCTCTTTCATTGAGAAATTATACTATGTAAATATGGAAAAAAAAATTATATATATATATAAAGTTGTTGAATCCTTTTTGATATAAAAAAGTTGTTTCTGAATTCCCTTGTTGGAACTTCTGGCTCCCCCAATGCCACTCTCCCCAGATCTCACATGTGGAATCATATTGAATATGTTGTTTGTTGTTGAGTCTCGAATCTTTGATCTACTGGAGGACTATAAAGCATTTAATCTACCACTGAACTCAAGGAAGACTAGTAGCATGAAATAAAATATATTTACATCCTACAAAGTTCAAGTACTTATAACCTATGTTGCTCGGATTTTTTGAAAATCCTCCAGTGTGCGTGAGTAACAAAAATCAAATTTAGCAAAAAAAAAAAGACTAGGAAAGTAGCATAATATAATTACATTTGACAAACCGCCAGAGAAGAAGGCAAAGGAGAAATCCCCACGCTGGTTAATTAGACGGAATTTCAGTGAAGTCCTCCCTGTCTTTGTGTAATTGGCATTGTTGTAATTTGCATATTTGAACTGCAAAAGAAAATATAATTAAAAAAAAAAATCGATCTCGTACCAACATTGAAATTGAAGATTTTATACATCGTTACTATAAATAATTATGTTACATGTTTCAAAATGGCTTGATTGCGAAAAAATTGTTTATATAGTGACGATTTATATAACTTAAATTCAACAAATATTGTCACAAAAACGGAAACGAATGGAGTATTATTTTAACATTGATTTAGGACAATGGTGAAAAAACATATAACAAATGCATTTAGAGATACCTTTAAGGGGGCAGTACACAAAAATGGAGCTCCATATTTTTGTTCATCTATGGTAACTGGGGGACAAATTGATTCACTGCAATTGAGAAAAAAAAAAGAAGGCGGCAATATTAGGGGTTTATTTGGATCAAAAATTGTGTTTTTCCAAAAACTAACTTTTAACATGTTTTGAAGGCAATATAAAATTTGTAAATGAATTTTTTTGGTCCGATTTGTTTGATCAAGCAATTATTTAATCAGAATGAAATTGAGAGAGAGTAATTATATTTTTTAATTTTCGAGAGAGGGATAATAAATGTTACAATTATCAAATGACTTTTCAGAATTTTTTATACACGTACGTGACACATTAAAACTTATTTACATGTTTATTTGAAAAAATATTATTCAATTTTTTGTAATGAGATTTTATTTGAAAGATAAAGATATCAAATATGTAATTACACTTGTATAAAAATGATATTAAGATTTACATTGTAATTACGCTATAACAAATAAATAGATTGTTATAATTATTATATTATCTTTAATGTATAATATTAAGGTATAATTATTTGATTATGTAAGTTTTAAAATAATAACTACATAATTTGAAGATTGTTTAATTACGTCCTATTACACTCTAATTTAATTACGAAGTGGCCCC
>JACEIK010000548.1:214210-242178 GCA_018107945.1 Datura stramonium | reverse complement strand
GCCAAGAAGCATAGGTCCTGCAACTTGAATGGAGGCAGATTTAGTTAGAGCAAGAACAGTCTTGTGTATTTGGATTCCAGACAATGGCTGTTCCATTTGTTGCATATGTTGATGTTGTTTCCCCAAACGAATGTATTGATCATGACATGAAACTTGAACACTCTTATTATTCAACACAAAAACACCTAAAAATACCCAAAGTAACAAGTAGTATTGCTTCCTCATTGTTTTTCTCTCTTTTCTTTGTTTGTGTTTGAGGGTGAGGCAGGTTTTGGTGTGTGGAATGTTTAGATTTTATAGACATATACAAGAAAGAGGAAGAGAGAGAGAGAGAGAGAGAGAGAATGGTTAAAGAATTTTTGTACTATTAATATTTCTTTTAGTACATTTCAGGTTTAGTCAGAAACAGTTTTTTTATCCCGTAAAGGTAAGGGTAATATCTACGTACATCATATCCTCTCCAGAGCTCACTTGTGGGAATCCATTGAGTTTGTTGTGTATATTTTACTTTTTTTAGATCTCGATTGTGGGAATACACTGAATTTATTATTGTTGGTATATGTTATGGATCGGTGATAAGTTAGGATTTAAAGATTTGAAATTTTAGTATATTTTATATTAGATTCTAAATTAATAATTTATACATATTTAATAAATTTCTTAAAAACTCATGAATTTAGGTTAACCGGTAATTCCTATTCTAGCTCTGCCTCTGGTTTTTAGTAAGTTATACATCTCATTTGCTAAGATACTAATAGTCTGTCTGTTTTTGCTTTAATATTGATAAAAATATTTTTCAAATTAATTGACCAAATACAATATACTCATCTACAAAAATAAAAATAAAAATTAAAAATATTTCTAATAAAAAATATTTTTTATTTTTTATTAAACAGGGGTTGATGCATCTCTTCTCAATTATTAAATATTACTTATAAAAAGTTTCGTTAGCTAAGATAAAAATAATATCTTAATGGCTGCTGCAGCTATAAGCAGCCCAACTTGTCCAGTGCACATTCAAATAACTTTCTTTTTTATATATACGTTAGTTTAATATTGTGTAATTGCATAATTCTACTCCATTTTATTTACGTTATTATATTATATATTTGTCTGTACAAAAAAAAAATTAAAAAAAATGTTTATCAAAAATATCTTTGAAGTATTTTAATTTTTTGAGTTTCCTACTTGAACTATCACCAAATGTTTATCAAAACACACCTTAATTATGAATTGTTCTCTTTTCCTACCTGAAATATTACCATCGTTCAGTTAGGAAAGGTAATAACTCATAGTTAAAATGTGTTTTGATAAAAAATTGATGATAGTTCAAGTAAAAAACTCGCACGCTTAATAATTTAGATATAAAATTTAAAAAATCGAGATATTTAGAGATGTGTTTAAAGAAAAAGCTTGGAAGTAGAAAAATACAAAGAATGGACTAGTTTGTGACAATTCACGTGTTTGTGGCAAGTGCCTATCATAGTTTGTCATGATGGTATTTTTTTAAATATATACAATTCATACATTATATATAGTGTATCCTGTGCTGTGCACGAGCCCTTTTTAAAGTTCTCTGTTTTGTTTATTACAGTTCACTCATTTTGTACAGGCAAAAATATAAAGGTTTGTAAGTTAGAAAGGTACATATAATGCACTAGTTTGTGACAACTTAATTGTTCGTAATATACTGAAATCATGTGTTTGATTTGGTTACGTATCCAGGGGCATTGAGGAGGTTCATCCCAATATTCTCGATAAAAAATTACGTAACATATATAAGACATAATTTTATTTATTTATTTATATATATACATAGCTTTTGAATCCCCTGAACACAAAAGAAGAGGTTGGCTAAGTGATTTTGAGGTTCAAGATTTACTTGAGGTTCCGAGTTCAAATTTTAAGCACTACGTTTTTATTTCTCAAACCCTCATAATGAAAATCCTGAATCGACCACTGATTATCTTTCTCGCATCTCAATTAAAAATAATGGGAGAAGTAACAAAAAAGAGTAGTTTACATCCACTTAATAAGACAACCAAGGAAAACATATTCAGAGATTTCATACGAATCTAGATAAGTCGGGCCAGTAGACATCAGATACCGGATGATTAACTCTAGAAGGGAAAAAAAGAAGTTGAAAATACATCCTTCCATGCTACAAACACTTAACAGAGACTTTAACTAGCCAAAGTAGTTGGTTCACAGCCATCATGGACACAAGCTAAGACATCTTTATAGTCTCTTGATATTGTGAATGAATCATACACTTTGCCATCTCTGCTCTTCTTATACTCAAACAGAAGGGAAGATTGGTTAAATGCTGTGAGTTTGACAAATCCCCAGTCATAATCTTTGAACACACTCCATGTTGTGTTAAGAGGGGTGAAATGTGACAAATGACTTCCTCCTCCACCAGCAACAACGTGAATTGTTCCGTTCACTATGCCAGAGTAGTGCGATGTCTCCTCATTCACACATTGATTCTGTCCATACAACATTTTGACAAACAATAACATGAGTTGTTTTCAAATACTATAGATATCTAAGTGAAACTAACAGTATCATTTCCACTATTGCTGCAGATTATACTTCTTTTTCTTTCTAGGGTTGAAGGGTTGTGCAAGTTTGCCTAAATCAATCATAGTTATATAATACTTATGTTTTATGTTTAGATATATAAAGCATACCTGGTAAATTTGGCAAATTCTTTCATAGTTATGGACGTGCCCAAAGAATGCCATATCAACCTTATACTTCTGCCAGAGCTTTTGCAAGTGCTCCCTTCCCATTGGCTCTTCAAATGAGCCTTCCCGAGCATACCAGTCATTGGACGAGTAACCAAGAACACGATGAGCAGCAAAAATTAACCATGGTTGTTTATGCCTATTGGCTGATGCAAAGCATTGCTCAATGAACTTGTATTGTTCAGATCCCTCTCTCCAGTCGTGTTCAGTGTCTGCTATACAGAAGTGGAACATGCCATAATCAGCTGCATACCTGTCAACAACATTCACACTTCATCTTAAAATCTGCATGTTGATTAAGTTGAACTGCAGTTCTCACAAGGAAAAATAAAGGAAAGTACTTTGACAGAAACACATGAACACTATAATATAGGACTGAGATGAGCTTAAATGGAATATGACATGAATAATGAGGATTCATACAGCCGATCAACCCCAGTGATTGAGGCATAGAAGTTGTTGTAGTCCGATAGAAACATTGAAAAGTAACATGACAGGCAAGTTTAAATGAAGGAAGCATTTTTGCCAGTGTCCAGCGAAGCTTCAAGGACAAGTGTAATTAAAGTGCATGTTTAAGTAAACAACGAGCAAATCAAGAATATGAATATAATGAACCGTGAGAGAAAAAATGATCCCAGACATGAAAGTCGAGGTAAGTTTCTAAAGTCAGTTCTCATACCAAGGAAGAGCTTTTCCGGTGACAGAAAAGCTTGTTAATCTTGTTTTTCCTCAATCATTCACCAACGCTAGATTAAAAACAATAGACAAAAAGATCTATTTCATTTCGGGGGACAAATCTTATGGCATCGAGGAGGATCAAACGTCCTCGTAGATATAGTACAATTGGGTGGAAAGAAGGAGACGCACAATGTGGTGAATGACTATGAGCAAGAAAGTCATATCTTGGATATGCCATTTATTGCACTTGGCATCTGAAGGATTTTAGACCAATCAGTTTAGTTCAGAGTGTTCATAAAATAATTTCCAAACTACTCACTCAAAGATCAAAGACAATGGTAGACAAACTGGTTGATAAGCAACAAATGGCTTTCATAAGATGGGGATAAATCATGGATGCAACTCTTATTGTCAATGAATGTGTAGATTCTAGACAGAAGGAACAGACTCCTAGTATTCTATGTAAGCTGGAGGTAGAAAAAGCTTTTGATCATGTTAACTGGGGTTTCCTATCTAATATACTCAAAGATGTGGGCTTTGAAAGGAAGTGAATCGGGTGGATTCTTTTTTGTATAGGCATAGTTAGATTCTCAGCATTGATAAATGGAAATCCTGAAGGCTTTTTTTATGACTAAGGCAGGAGGATCCTGTATCGCCCTTTCTATTTATACTTATAATGGTCATGGAGGGTCTGAACTCAATGTTGAAGAGAACATCTCTTAATGGATGGATGAAAGCTTTCTCTGTGAATAGCAGGTCACAGGACAGTGTGGAGATCACTCACGTTTTGTATGATGATGATACTGTATTGTTCTATGAAGCAAAGGAGGATCAATTGAGGCACATAAAACTAATTTTAGTCATCTTTGTAAGTAACTTTTCCCAGTCAATGAAGTGGAAGATATTGAAGTTTTAGCAGGGACCTTGGGGTGTGAAGTAGGATCCTTACCTACAACATACTTTCGAATGTTTCTGGGTGCCAAAAACAAAGCAGTACAGACATGGAATGGACTAATGGAGTCTTGAAAAAGACTGAGAAGAGGCAGCCTAGCTAGATGGAAAATTCAATACCTTCCCTTGGGTGGTAGAGTCACACTGATAAACAGGTGGAGAAAAGGCTGGGCAAACTTAGAAGGAACTTTTTGTGGCAGGGAACAAAGACACAAAGGGGGTCGTTTGATATGGGAATGGGATAAATAAAGTTATCCCATGGATTGAAATATCCTATGGGATTAGTTAATACCCCTTATCAAACACAAGATAAAATAATTCTGCATTTTATCTTGGGATTATTATTTCTTATACCTTGTACCAAACAACCCCAAAGTGTTATAATTTGGTGAAATTGGAGTTCTGTAATCAAGACCAAAAAGGATGGGAGTTTGGGCATTAGAAATCTCAGGATACATAATAAGAGTCTATTAATGAAGTGGTTGTGGAGGTACAACTCAAAAGAGCAAGATCTGTGGAGAAATGTCCATCCATCAGAAATATGGGCAAGAAGACAGTTGGTGTACAAAAATTGCAAGACAAACTTATGGTGTAAGCAACTGGAGAACTTTAAAACAAACTCGGGCTTCAAGGTCGGAGATGGAAGGAAGGTTAGATTTTAGGATGATAATTGACTGGGACAAGACCCACTCGGGGTCATGTTTCAAGAACTCCACACACTGGCCGGTACACCAAACATTTTTATAAGGGAGACATGGAACCAACAACGCTAGAAAATGATTGGGAGATTGACAGGGTAGCAGAGAATACAAAATCATTACTCCTTTAAAGGAACTAATAAGGAGTCATATATCCTTATAATGGAAAGGAAACAACAAGTTGAGATTCACAGTAAAAGGGGCTTACAAATGGCTGAACAACAGAGGAAGTAAACAGGAGGAGTGGCCTTGGAAACAAATTTGAAAATGCATAACTCCCTTCAGAATGACATGCTTTACTAGGCTTTTAGCAAAAAAAAAAAAGCATGTCTAACTCATGAGATTTTGCAAAGAAGAGTCTGGAAAATGAGCTCCAAGTGTTTTCTATGCATTGGAGCTCAGGAGGATAATAGTCACTTATTTTTGCATTGTAAAGTGACTGACCAATTATGGCAACAGTTCTTGACCCCGGAGGGAAGTAAAATGTGTGATGCCAAGGAGTACCTTGGACCTACTTAGATGCTGGAACAATGAAGGGAGAAATGCAAGGCACAAGAAATGGTAGAAGGTTGTCCCAGCATGAATTTGGTGGACCGTGTGGAGAGAAGGGAGCGCTAGATGCTTTGAAGACAACCATAGTTCTTTACAAAAGATGTAAGCTTCAATGTATTTTGTCTTTTCATTTCTGGTGTAAAGAATTTTAACATAGAATTTTATGTTGATGAATATACTGTTACCAATTTCGAAAAGTATATGAATAATATATAGAGAAATTTCTGAAAACTACAATTAAGTGAAATCATGTCAATGAAGTTCAAAAATCATTTTAATTTCTAATCATGCAAATGATGCAGTTTAAATTTCTAATGTTCAATTCTTAATCACAAAATATTCAATCAAAACGTTTCTTATACAATCAATATATGAGTTTATCATTCTTTATTCAAAACCACCCTTTTCAAGATAGAACCCAGGGATATGGAAAGAACGCCTTATCTTCATGGTGATTGTATTGAAGCATCATTTGAGTAAGGCGAAGTGCTTAGCCTGCATTTCACTTAACCTCAGGAACTTGAGTGTACCTCAAGCAAAAATGTCAACTATATTGACATCGAGTTATCATGCATTATGCACCCAAGCAGTTCTCCTAAGGGTCCCCTTATACATATGATAAACATGGAAGTTGAATATTAAAACTTGAAACTGTATTAGTATCTATCTATTGATTTTAAATTTGTTTATCCCGTTACCCAATTCTCTTATAATACAACAATAATATACCCAATGTAATCCCACAAGTGGGGTTTGAGGAGGATAGGATATACGCAAACCTTACCCCTACTTTTGTGAGGTAGAGAGGTTGTTTCCGATAGACCCTCGTCTCAAAAGAGGACCCGATGCTCTTATAATTCTTTCCACGTACTACCATTCGTTGCAATTAATATATATATGTGCGTTTCCAGAAGATTTTCTGTTGTCATACTTAGCTATAGTAAAGTACATGAATCACATACCAGAACTTAGCTCTGTTTTCAGCTGGAACATAGTATAATGTTTCAGCTGGTACACCACATTCTCCACCTGAGTCTTGACCGGTGTATATTGATCCACTGTTCTCCCAAGTTCTTTCATGATTACCACTGCAAAATAAATCCTCTTTGCAGACAGTTAGAAGAAAAAGACTATGTTTGCCAAAAAAGAAGAAGCACGAAAACAGAAAAAGAAATATGAGAAATACATTATCAAAATAAATTAAAAACAGGCAATCCACATCATTAAGGCATTCTTGATTATGAACAGACCTCGCAATCATGAAAGGTACCCTCGATGTTATTGGTTCTACTTGTGCTGTAAATTGATCCCATTGTGAGATATATCCGTTTGCATAGGGGAGATCTCCAATAAGGAAAACTATGTCAATGTTATCAAGGTCCTTAATAAGGGTATCAGTTGTCATAAGTGATCCAGGCTGGTAATTAGCATATTCATTTGAACCATCGCGCTCTTGCTGGAATAACAAACAGAATTAAAATAAATGTTATGAATTCAGTAGACAAAAAGCGTTTAAAGGTTTACACTACAGT
Organism: Datura stramonium; assembly: GCA_018107945.1. Classification (NCBI taxonomy): domain Eukaryota; kingdom Viridiplantae; phylum Streptophyta; class Magnoliopsida; order Solanales; family Solanaceae; genus Datura; species Datura stramonium. Next base: position 235,017 of record JACEIK010000548.1, on the reverse strand, counting down.
TGAATGATCATTATAAGGTAAGAACAAGACAGCTTGTCAATTAAATTAGATGCTAATGCAAGAATTGAAATATAATTTCGATGGAAATGAAAGAATCCTTTCTAAGAAAATGAAAGCTATTCAGTTAAAAATGGTCGGTTCACGCTAAGGTAGCTTCAGCTAGAGCTCATGCAAGTCTAAATTATAACTCGCACTTATCTTGTTGCATCAGATATGAATTTTGCACCTTCATTTGTTCCTCTTCATTTTCGCGTTCAACCTATATATGTCTTTCTATTCTCTTTTGTTTTATGAGATCAATTTATTTCTCAGAGTAACCAAATTTTTTCAAATTTTAGATGGTATATTAGTTTTAATGTACAATTTATGCACGTCTCATCCTCCCATAAAATAAAACATGGTACAACTATAAAAAGGATTTGTATTGTGGTGAAGAACAGATAACATGAGTAGATTACCTTCCCCATGTCTCCAAATATCACAACGCGTTGCAGTGACTCTTGTCCTGGAAATGGAGGAGATTTAAATGAATACTGCTTACTCCAAACAATTGAACCATTGCTTAAGATGTGACCCAACTTGTATGTATACCTGAAATTTCACAAAACAAAAGTCAAAACAGGGTGTGACATGTCACAGATGAAGTAACTCACTGCTAGAGAAACGAGCCACTAGGAAACTTACACCATGTTTGGCCACAAGTCTTTGAGGAAACTTGTATGTATGAATCCAGGATCGCGCCATCCCACAGTACTTGCAGGCGTTCCTACAAACGCGTCCATAACATTATTCAGTATGTAAAATGCAAAAAGAATACATAATTTTGTATATATAAAACTGTTCTGTTTCCTTCTCTAGTTGAATCTTTGTTGTTTCTGTTGAATCCTGAGATGTAAAATACGCCTACGCCAAGAGAATATCCTTAAACACAGTGTCATCGACAATTTCCTTAGTTGTGGCGTAGTCCTCTGCCCATGAACCCCCACCAAAAAAGAGCATTATTATCATTGATCAACAGAGTTATTGAATGAAAGTCCTCATACCGCACATGCTATTCCGGTGAAATGTCAGTGTCCCTGCTGGGGAGCGTTGTTGAGCATGGCCCTTCCAACCCCATTCGACGAATGGAACAGCCTCATCAATGTTGTAACCACTTGTCCAAGTAACAGTCATCTAGGAGAAAGCTATAAGTTAATCGCGTGATTTGATTACGATCACTAGATAGGATTCTTAACAATTTAACATGTTTTTCTAATTTAAAGAAATGATGGATCAATCACCTTGACACGCTACAACATCAATATTGATACTGAACACCATGTAAACTAGATTACAAAAAAAAAATCTCAAGGAAAAAGATTATGCATAGCAAAAGAAAAACTTACAATATCCCATGACTTCCCAAGAGCAAGACGCGGATAAAGAGGTGCTTTCGGATTGGCAAATGCGATGTGATTTGAGATGGCTATCAACTTAGGCTGTAACATACATGAATATATAAGTCTCATATCGATCCAAGTATCGTCAAAGTTCCTTTTAAAACAGAGGACAAACAGAAACCATAATGATCATTGGCATGAAGTAAACTATCTACAAAGCTCAAGTAATTGGAGAAGCAGAGGTAATGTTGGAGCAAATATGGTTTAAGCTTCATTGCTAATGTCCAATTTTTATGGCCTAGTTGGCCAAGATTATGAGAAGCGATTATTATTATTATTATTATTATTATTATTATTTTTATTTTTTATTAATATTATTATTATCATTAAACGTATTTTTTAATTTCATTTTATTTAGTATGATGATGATATAAGATTAAACGAAAAAGATAAGGATTCATGTAGTCAAGCCTAAATGGCAAGAGTATGGAAATATACTTACACTGGACAAACCGCCTGAGAACAAGGCAAATGAGAAATCCCCACGCTGGTTAATTAGCTGGAATTTTAGTGATGTTTTCCCAGTCTCTGTGTACTTGCCATTATTGTAATTTACCAAATTTGAACTGTAAAAAAAAAATAATAAAAACATCAAATAGACCTTGTATAAATATAGATACCTTTTTCTTTTCTTGTTTTGTAAAACACATACTAATAATATTATAAGAGAAACTATATATTCAAAGAACACTCCTTATGCATGCGCATGGAAAATGATATCTTATGCGATTTTCGAATCTGCTTATACGTAAAAATAAAATATCTTATAAAAAATATATAAAACTAAAAACAAGTTTGTAAAGGACTACAAAATCATTTATCTTATGTCCATTTCCACGCGTGAAATAGGTCAATCGGACCCTCTACAATTTGAATATAAGAAATACTACAATGATATCTCACGTGCAGAAATAATTAACTATTGTAAAAAAGACATAGAACAAGTTTGGATTGGCTTATTTTAGAGAGTGTTTTTAAATCAATTTTTAATCACTTTTGTAGTATTTAGGTAAATTTTAAAAATATTTTTAACCACTTGTTTTTGAGTTAAAATAATAAAAATAAGCTAAAAATCATAAGTTAAAAATCCTAATACTTTTAACTTATAACTTACAACTTTAATTTATATCATAGGTTATAAGCCCATCCAAACAAACTCAAAAAACTAAAAACAAATTTGTAAAAAGCTACAAAACCAAAATGACCAAAAATATGAGGTGAAAGTTTCTTAAATAGCATAAAGATGAATAAACATTCTCAAATCTAAAAATCATAAGTTAAAAATCCTAATACTTTTAACTTATAACTTACAACTTTAATTTATATCATAGGTTATAAGCCCATCCAAACAAACTCAAAAAACTAAAAACAAATTTGTAAAAAGCTACAAAACCAAAATGACCAAAAATATGAGGTGAAAGTTTCTTAAATAGCATAAAGATGAATAAACATTCTCAAATGCACCAAAATGAAAAACAGTTCTAAATTGGAAGAGAGAAAAGATAAGTATATTTGGGAAAACAAAAGAATCAAGTATATGAAGAATTAATGGAATTCCAAGTAGTTAGAGATATCTACCTTTAAGGGGGCAGTACATAAAAATGGAGCTCCATATTTTTTTTCCTCTTTGGTAACTGGGGGACAAATCGATTTGCTGCAATTGAACCATTCACTTTTGTTAGATTAACCAACACAAAACTTTCACTTCATTTGAATCACAAATAGTTTAAAATATTCCCCTTGTTTGAGTTTCAATCCAAATATATATTTACAATGATTTACCTTTATTTTAAAATCACGGATACCTTGCGAGCTAAAAAATAAATAAATCATTACTAATTTTTCGATTTCACATCTGGTGTTCGCATTGAAAATTGATTAATATAATTTCGCACTGCGTAAGGTCCATTTAGTAAAAGTATTTTCTATCAAAAAAAATTTCATATTCAAACTCGAAATCAAAACATTTGGTCAAGAGAGAAGCAGCTCCATCCGCTGCACCACATCACTATCGTGTTTCTTTACAAACTCACTCATTTAACCCATCCCCGATCCTTTCCTCCACTTTGAGTGTTTTTTTTCTTCTTGTCATCATCTTCTTCTATTTTCAATATACAAATTTTCAAAATTTGTTCTTTCATGAAGGATTTCATTTTTTTTTTAAAAAAGAAAAAAAGAAAAAAAAACCCTCAGAAGCTTCTTTTGCTCAAATCAGATTTAGCACATGTTTTACCTCAACAAACCAAATGACAAAAACTTCCAATTCCAAAACAAATGTATTTTCAAAATTTTCCAACAATTTTGAAAAAAATTTACAATCTTTACATGAAGCTATAATAAAGTTGGGTAATTGCTTAGAATTAATTAAACTCGTTTTATTCAGGTTGGAGAAATATTTATGAGACAAGTGCCCCTAGATTATGATATATTGAATTTGATATTATATAGCTTGTTTCTTGAGTGATTTTTATGTTATTTAATGGAATTTATTATTATTTGATATTACACAAATTGTACAAATTTGACATTTTCCTCATAAACACAAATTTCTTCGGAATGGGTCAAATACGGGTCAGTAAAGTGAACCGAGATTATAAAAGTTAGGGGTAAATTATTTGTTTCTAAGCTCGCCATGTGTCCGTTTACTAAAAATAATTCAAGAAAGAATATTCTTCCTTATCTCTTATAATAAGAACAATAATTATGACATATTCAGTATAGTGAAGTTCGAAAAAAATAAGATATACATAGATTTTATTTTTATTTTTTATGGGTACATAAATTATTTTGGATAGATCTTCTCTGCTCAAAAAAATCATATTTTAAGATAAAAAAAATAAAAAAAATAAAAACAAAAGAAATAACAGTAGGAAGAAGAGAAAACACTAGACTTCCTCATCTCTTAATTATTAGAGTATCCAAAGGGATTAGAGATTTACTTGAAGTCTGCTGGAGAAAATACACCAACCCAGTCATCTTCTGAGGGCTGTGCATTCTGAATGTTTATTGTAACCTCTTCAACATCTTCACCCTATATATTATCATCACAAATTTTACAAAAAAAAAAAAAAATTAAAAATGAGAGAAAACAAATCTCAGGCCTGGGTTGGTTCAACAAAATCGACGGAACCACAGACTGTGTCGGTATTTCAAAAATATACATAAAAAAAATATGACATTGGACATTTTTATCACTTGATCGCACATGATCTTTGATAAAATATTTACATTGTTTTTATTTCTACTCTTTTTCTACTCTTCTATTGTAATTTTGCACTTAAAAAATCAATTTTCATGGAATCATCGATTTTCAAAAAATTTAAAAACCAAGAGACTGTGTTGGTTTTCTTTATGACATCTGTTCGGAATAATTAAGATTTACCTTTTGGCCAAGAAGCATAGGTCCTGCAACTTGAATGGAGGCAGATTTAGTTAGAGCAAGAACAGTCTTGTGTATTTGGATTCCAGACAATGGCTGTTCCATTTGTTACTCTTCTATTGTAATTTTGCACTAAAAATCAATTTTCATGGAATCGATTTTCAAAAATTTAAAAACCAAGAGACTGTGTTGGTTTTCTTATGACATCTGTTCGGAATAATTAAGATTTACCTTTGGCCAAGAAGCATAGGTCCTGCAATCCTACCGGAGGCAGATTTAGTTAGAGCAAGAACAGTCTTGTGTATTTGGATTCCAGATGATAATGGCTGTTCCATTTGTCCATGTTCTTGTTTTACCAAATGAATATATTTTGGAGTAGTTGAAATAACACTACCATTGATTAAACTCAAAACAACACCTAAAAACTCAAAGTAACAAGTGGTATTTTCGTTTCCTCATTATTATTATTTTCTCTCTTAGCTTTCCTTTCTTTTGTTGTGGAATATAATAATCCTCATTATTCTTTGCATTTTATAGACATACAATAAAGAGAGGGAGTGTCTGGAGTTTATACACTATGGAATCTTTTGGTATGATGGATAAAATAAATAAAAATATTTTATAAATTATAAATTATCACATTTTTTATATGAGATAGTTAATTCAAAGTTAAATATCAGGATAAAAATTATTGTCACCCAATATATATTTATACCTAATGTTATTATATTAACTTATCATAATTAATTATAAATTAAAAAAACAAAAAAAACATTTGAGATAGTCAGTTATATGAAATTGGAAATTAAATTATGATTGAAATAAAAAGTGATAGAAAAAATATATTAAATTTGAATTTAAAATTTAAAATTTATGAATTTTTATACTTACACCTTAGGATCATGACAATGACTTGACAGTATAAACAACACGAGTTACACATGCTAAGCTGCAGGTGGGGGCCCCACATTTTATGGCAGTCCGCAAGCTTTGGCATTGGTCTGGAGAGTGATCTTTTAAACTTCAAATATTGTTTCATCAATTTTTATTTATTTAAATTGCACCTTTTAAATCTTATGAAATTATAAATTAAAAATTAATATATTAAATATTTAATTTTATAATTTATGATTGTGTTTTTATAAATTAAAAATTAAGTGATAAATTATATTTTAATTTATTTAAATTTAACGATCAAATATAAACCGATACTTTTTCTCAATTTAAATAAATATATTTAGCTCTGACACACTCTTTACAAAATTACTCATTCTGAAAAGTAGCATCTTTTTTTTTTACTAATTTATTCTAATAAATATCTTTTAAAAAATATAGTTTTTAGTAATTTTTTGATTATAAAATTAAAAATATTTTTATGAAATATTATTTTAATTGTTGTTTGATAGATTGAAATTGAATTGATAATTGAGGTTTTTTTATTTATTTTAAAATAAAAGCAATTAACATTCTATTGGTTGCAAAACAATATCCTACCCCAAACTTCAACTTATGATTTATACCGTTACTAAACTTAAATCATCTTGATTTTAAAAAAGATTTTTTTTAAAATGTTTATCAAAAATTACTTTTGGTTTAAGACAAGCTATAAGCGCTAATAAATTTAAAATATTTTTCAAGAAGAATTATGTTTGTCAAATTTTTAAAGTCTTTTAAGTGTATTTTTCAAAAATGTTCTTCAAATGAATACTTTTGGGGAGAATTTACTTTTTTAACTATTGAAAATAATTTCGTTAATTTATAAAAATAATTATTTTTTCTTAAAAATTAATAAAATAATTTATTTTTACAAATAAGTACTTTATCTTTAAAAATTTGATCAAACAAATCATCAGTGGTATCTACTTTTTTTTTTGTTTTATACTCCAAATTGAATTTTCCAACGTGTAGTATATAAGTTTGAAGATTTTGGACCCATTTTGTAATGGTACGTGCTCCTTCAATTTTGGTTTATATATTTCTCTTATGCACTAAATATTTAAAAAAGAAAAAGAAAATACGGTCAATCAATTTATTATTTTCTCGTCTTATTTTATGCGATTTATTTCAATGCTATAAAATTTAAAAATATAGAAGATTTTAAAGTTTGTAGTTTAAAACAAGTTATAAATATCTGAATGACATAAGTCATTTCATTAAGAATTAAATACATATTTTAAAGTTAGTAATAATTATAAAAATATATTATTTTTTAAATTGATTAAAAAAATACGCTACATAAATCGAAAGTTGTAGAAAATAACTTTTATAAATCCCTTCACCTTGCACACATCTGATATTTATATTGTACCGTATAAATATTGTTATAATCAAATACCAATTTAATAAGATAAAAATATTTTTAATTTTTTTAATTTTTTTAATTTTTTTAATTTTTTTAATTTTTTTAATTTTTTTATATATATATATATATATATTTTCTAATATAAATATCAAGTACGAGGAAATTTTTATCCATCCCGCATTATTTAGTAAATAATAATTTATTAAGAAATTAAAAAAACAAAAAAAACATGTAATTTAATTAAAATTAATTTTAAAAAATTAACTTATTCTATATTTGATATAACTATTCTTTAATTTTTAAATTATTAAAAAAACAAAAAAAATAAAATATTAAATAATATAAAATTTGAGTGTTCGAATAAAGATAAATTTGATCATCCACCGGAGCCCTCATCACACGACAAGATGAATGGACCTGGGATTAATTACTAGAAACTGCATGGTCCACCTGCTGCTTAGTGTGTCCATGTTTCCACTTTCATCATGTAGTACTACTGTTGCATATATCAGATTATAACTTTCTAGTTATTATGTGCTATAAAATAATATTCTACGTACCACAACTACAAGAGCTTCTTTCGAGGAATGGACCATATCGAGTCATTTCTCAAGAATAATAGCTAAAGGGTCCGATACTACCACTTGAATCGAACCTACATGCCGATGCTCACGATTTCATAGCCATACCAAAGGATTTCGATGGCATCTCTCGAAAAGTATTTAATTAATACTCTTGGCCAACTCTCCATCATCTTTGGGCCGAGCGACATGTATTTTCGTATGTCATTTTTCTAATTATGAAGCGTGACTAAGTGATCCAACTCATGGGCCTAGCCTTGAGTGGTTTGGCCAATAGTGGGCCAAGAAAAATAAATGGTGATGTAGGCTGGTTTTGCTTAATACAAATAACCTCTCGATTTTTTTTCAGATTTGGCAAAATCCTGGAATAACTAATTTAAAGTTGAAAGGAGTTCGGTAATAAGTGTGATCTTATGATATATATATATATAGTAGTGAAGTATGGAGAGATACTGCACGCAACCCATTCCCTATCTTATGAAAGTAGAGAGACTATTTTCACGATGCCGACTCAAGTAAAACATATCAAAATCAAGAAGAAAAAAATACAATAGTAAAGAAGTCGTGTAGATAATAATGGAGAAAAAATAACAAAATCAATCAATAATAATATAACCGAAATAAAGGAAAGAATATGTAATAATAAAATTGAAGCATAAGATTGCAAGAGATTAATAATATTGATAAGGAAACTAGACAACGCCGACTATCTACTAACATTCTACCCTAATTTTCGACCATTATATTCTCTATTTATACCATGACCTCAATAAGCTGCAGGTGTGGCCATGTCCCGTTTAATCACCTCTTCCTATCACTTCTTCAACCGACCCTACCTCTCAAACTCACCATAAATAATCTCTTATAGTCTCTTACCTGCAAGATCTCGCGCATCTCCTTTTCACGCCCGAACCATCTCAATTTCATCCTCCTCATTGTCATAACCTAAACTCTAGGGAGCAGACCACTCAACACTCGGTCTCGTCGAACCAAGCAAACCTACAACGCCTAATAACACAATAAAAATAAAACAAGTCAAAGCCGACGAGGCCCGACATTGGAATCTAACTCACAACTTAAGAAAGAAAATCAAAAACCAACAAGAGTCTATATCACAACAACCATGAGCTATTGTCAACCAAATTCAAACATATATACAATAGGTCGACACGTGTAGAAGCTATAGTTATGTATTAGAGCCGAAACAACTAGCCTATACCAAACATCACAAACCACACGTAAGTCTAAGAGCTCCTAAGAGCAGCAATAATTTAATGATCTGGATAGGTCCCCACCTACCCAATAACAACATATGTATACAAAAATAAAATAAATAGGTAACTCGAAAACATGAGTTTACCACTCAAGGTGAAACTCCACTCAAGTAACAAGGATCATGAGTTTCATGTCGAGCAACACCCGTAGGTATGAATAGTGCCTCAAGGCTCGTGAGCGTTAGTACGGAGAATGTATTAAGTATGTGGCAACAACAAAATGAATAGATACAATATAATAAAAATGAAATCGAGGATACCAACATACTATCCACAACCTCGTATAATAATAATGTCAATTCGTTACCATCTTACCCGCTCCTACTCTAGGCCTCACTACAACAACAACAATCCCGACCACATATCACCTCAGAAGTCCAATAATCAATAACCAAAATATGTATAAGATATGAATGCAATACGATGCAAATGCAATACGCCATTCAACCATGTGGGTTCTCACGATCTTAAGGTGCTAACAATAAACAAGCTCAACCCTGGCCGAAATTCTCAACGCTTTATAGCTCACGAAGCCCAAAGGCAAACAAAGAACATGCAAAGAAACATAATGATATGTATATGTATAATACAACAACTCACCATAACCCGTATGTAAATCTATCTCTATACTTCATAATTAACGCTAGAATCACATTCCTCAATACAAACCACCGACAGCCACCAACACGATTCTAAATACTCATTCCCCGACTACACAACCAATCATAACTCACAAAACGATATATTGTCATGACCTCGAACATAGGCTCGAATTAAGATGACGGATAAGGAGCCCCGAGAGACTCCAAGTCGACCCATGGAATGAACATATATCTAACTCAATCAATAAAAATGGAAGGCTTAACATAAAACCATAACGAAGACCAAGATAACATACAATCCGAATATACAACACGACTAAGCGAATACAATCTATTTTCGAAAAGCTTCTAATTCCGACGAAGTTGATCGATGTACACCTAACTAACTCTCTAAGCCTCGAAAACCGAAAGTACAAAGATAATTGATAATGAGTGGTCCTCGAGAGATGAGACTCACCCCGAAGCCGGATGCTAACTCCGGTAACCGGCTAGTGATCGGGCCGACCGAAGATCTATATCATAAAACGATACAACATAGAGATGTGGTCGCACGTGGAATGTACCAAGTATGTCAAGGTAAGAAACTACTTAAGTAAAATCATTAAAACATGCATAATATAAAATATAACCAATATAAGAATCTGAGTAGGGCTTTAAGCGTTCAAACTGTCGATCCGAACATTACCGAACATCATAACCGAATCGGCGACCCAAAGCCGAAACTATAACTGGCGGCAAACCGAACATCGGGTCAAACTCGCTTTAGAACATATATATATATATATCATGAATGATAACATGCATAATCGAAATTATGAGAATAATGGGAGACTCGTCATATAACGACATTACCACGATAAAGCTTACGTGGTTCGACTATCACACCTGTTGATGAGTCGTCTAAAGCCTTGCTGTGGCTAAAAATGCTACCATGATATTGACATCGTCAAGGCCCCTCGGGTAGGGAAAGCCTCGTAAAGGAGGTCCGAAACACCCGATCGTACCTAGGTCAGCGCGAGCTCCTGGAGATATACACTCCACTTTTAGCCTACCTTAAGTGCTTAGATACTACTTATCAAAAATATACATGCTCCCCATTATTTTTCAAGAAGCCGACCATCATCTAGTTACGAAGTTGAATAATCATATACATATAAAATCCGAAATCATACACGTAGGAGTCTTGGCTCAAACCATACCACAAGTCAACATAATTGGGAGTCTCAACTCTAAAACCATGTGGTAAGCTAATTAACTTGAAATCATGAATCATACTTGAATATATGAGCGTGCCCAATACTTAAACATGCTTGAAAAATACTTAATTCACTTGAAAAAATGATCATAGACATGGGTAACTTGAAAACAACTTTCATCATAAATATCTCATCATACTTGAACATACATCATAAATTTCCAACTTTGGTAAACTTACGGATGGGCATTATAATTTATAAAGCTTGAAAATATGATTATAATTGGAAATAATATAAAACTTGCCCATAAATCATAATTTCATAATAGAAACATGCATAGATCATACCCATGGTAGAAACTTTGGAAATTCATATCAAGTTAAAAACCCCATGATTAACATATAGATTTTCATGAATTAGAGAGGGATCGGGTGTCACACCCCGAGTCTACACCCCGATCTGAACACGACACTTGGAGTCACAAGTAACCCCAAGTCAACCCTTTATCTATCATACACTAGTATTCTAAGTAAAGCATGCATAGCGAAAGCTTTGAGGTAATAATATAAAAACATTTTTGAAAAAAATAAACCAGAACACCAAAGCTTAGGAACATCCTGGAGTTTAAAATTACCTCTTGTATTCCAAAGCTATCTAGTCATGAGTTACCGGGAAAAATCCCGCCAACTCTAAGTCTAACTAAACATAATAAAATGATCGAGAGAAATGAAACGATGCCTCGAATAATGAGGACTCACACTTCAACTACCGAGGCGAGGATCTCGAACCACTATGACTAACGATGCCGAGTCTCAGAACTTGTAGCCAGATTCGAAATGATACAAAATAAAGTATGCGTTAGTACTTTGAATGTACCTAGTAAGTGGGAGAAAACATAATTGAATGAAATGCCCGAACCGATATGACATGCACGACCGATTAGTATACTCCAACCGAATAAATAAGCGAGATGGTCAAAATGACCCTATCCGATGGTCAAAGACATGCCCTAAGTCCGAAAGTTCTCGAGTCCGATGTACCGAACCGAAGCTAAACTGACAGAGCGGAATCGAATCGAGCCGTTTATTCTAACTGGACTGATCACTGCACTGGGAGTCTCGTAACCGACATATAACCACTTGAGCTAGACGTAGAGTCCGAGTTATATACACCCCACCGATAGGACCCAATATACTTTCAGGATAAAGGCGTGAACCGGGTGATCACAAAAGTCCGGGGACCAATCATGCCAAATAATACTATAACCTACGTCAACGTAGTTCTGAAACCATGGCTGGAATTTCGGCCCATTCGACTAAGTCCTACTCTCTGAAAACCTAGACTCAATTGGGCTGATTAGCTCAAAACTAAGGTCTAAGACTGGTCGTGATATATAACTAAAAGTACCCCGAGAGTCTTAACTAATTCGATTCTCAACCGGCTCCACCTACGAAACCGCTTATCTCAGCCATAACCGTCTAAGAACAAATTGTGATCTCGAACCGGTACTCGAGAAGGCCGAGTTGTATATCTAAAATGTCATGACTACCTAATGGACTAATAAATTGATTCCGACCCACTCGGCTAACCGGGAGGCCCATCGACACTTAAAAGACTCAAGTCAAATCGACGCTGATAAATTTTGTATAGTTCTCAAGAGATTCTATGTTCTATTGAACTCGAACTACTAAGCAGCTAATCGAGAATTCAACTTATTCCAACAACAGGGGAATCCTCAATATGGCAAAAATTTCAAGAACATGAAACTTATCCGAAAAGCATTATAATAATTTTCTCATTTCAGGCTGCATAAAATCATTCTTATTAAGGGAGAAGTTACTCAACATCTAGACAATAAGGAATACTAGAAATTCAAAGCAATCACACTTCACAAACCATAAAAATTCACTATACATTTCACTTGTAAACTAAGGGCTTAAATTCACTTTCGCAGAACATCGACAATTTAGTCAAGAACCCATGAAGACTATATCAACAATAAAACACGAATATCCTGCTAGGTGAAATAAACGATAATAAATATAATCTTTTCATACTGAAAGCTCAGTGGCTAAGACGATAGAAAAACTATAAGAGCTTTTGGGGACACAAGGTAAGAACTATTCCTCGTTGAATTCCCACATACCCGCCGAGAATTCCCGGAGGAGGAAACTTGAATTTTTGAGATGAATGAAAACCCTACACTTTACTCCGAAAGTTTCGATTCCTTCGATGTTTCGAGAAACATGGGGAATGAGGGAGAGAGGTTGTTAATTCTACTCAATAGGTCTGAAATTATGTCTAAAATGACGTAGTTTAAAGTTTAGAAGAGTAGAAAATTACTAAACAACCCTAGAAAATTGTAGGAAAATCACAGTGGTCCTAACTGTTGTGATCAAAGGGACCATGACTCGTGGTCACACTTGTTGGAGTACACTCTAAAACCCCGTAAGCTACCATGAGGACCTAACGAAATGCAGGAGCCACTCATGACTCGTAGTCAAATTCAATGTGAGCCCACACTTCCCAAAAGCTAGAGATCCCCACGAGTGACACCACGACTGTACAAACATAACGAGCCGTGGTGAGGACTCGTGGGCACATCGCTCACACCCAACTTGACCCGGCTTCACCACAAGGCACCTAACGCAATACAGGTATCATAACGACTCATTAGGTGAGTCGTTCGAGGCATTTTCGCAGATTCTCGCATTTTCTCGATTTAAGTCCCACATCTAGTCTTTGAGTTTCCGGGACATTACAATGGGTGTGAATAAATTCACCCATTCATAATCATACATACCTGAGAAGAGCTGATTCTATGATTCCCTTGATTGCCCAATGAATAATTGATGAACAATTTGAAGAAATTAAGCTTAATCACCTCTATAGACTTCTAAGTTTGCATGCATGAAGGAAATGGCTTAGAATGAAACCTACCCTCTTAAAACATTTCTTTCAAGGCTTAAAACGACACAGTTTAGGTGACTTACAATCATAGAAATTACGGGAAAGTCCTTACTAAATTGCAGATAAAATGACCGCGCCCCAACGAGGACTCGGACTAGTCGTACCACCGAGACGAGTCAGTCGTCTCCCAAGGCCAAGCGCACTACCATTTTTCCTCAAAGGGTCCCCTGTGACCTAATGTTCAAGCCACCGGGTTAACAACGACTCGTGGTCACCTCCTACTCCACTGCCTAAAACCTCAAGTCCCTAATCACCAAATAATTCACGACTACCTAACGAATAAGGCATCCGACCACGACCTACGGTGTCCATTCGTAGGGTACACCGCCAACTCATTCCTCATCCCAACCGCCCTCGACTATGGGGCGACCCGACTACTGCGGGGCTAACCCCGACTCGTGGTCACACCCGTGGGTACTCCCACTTGGAAATTTCTAGGCAAGTGAACACTCCTCACCACGAGTCACTTAACTACTCGTGGTCAACACGACCCGTGACAGGATGACTTGTTCGCGGACTGGTGCGTAAAACCTTATTTTCTCCATTTCAACCTGTTTGATCTTAGGGATTTCGGGATGTAACATATATCAACATGGACAATAAGAAGATGAACAAAGATACTATGGATGGCCACGATAGCAGGCGATAATTTGGAATTTAAGGAAAACAAGCCGCAAGAGAAACGACAAGTATTAATATTGGCTCTGCACACTATCATATGATGATAAGCCAAATCCCACCCTCCTAACCACAAGGCTACTACCATGAGCAACCACAACAACCCACAACTAGCCCAACAACTAACATCAAGGAAAATAACATAGGAATATGATATCGATAAGAATTCTGCTTTCGTAACTAATTAACTTCGAAGCTCTAACAAGAATCTAATTAGGTATTAAAATACTTACCCAACCACAGAGATGAGCAAGAAAGGATATCCACAAAACATTCCCTTTGTGCTAAAAATGAAAATAAACCAATGAAAAAACATATAGCCAAAAGATTCAACGATCTAGGGCCGGGTTTAAGTTTGGATGGATCAAATCCCTTCAATCTATCAAGATCCTAAGATTTTATAGAGAGAATTGTGGTCTCTATTGACTTGGAATTGTTAGAAATGAGCTCCACCATCTAGAACACACACACATATATATATTAACCTTGTCATTTATAATTCAGGACGCTTACAAGATCAATGACCAGCCATCTTCCCTGTGTCTCCGGGCTTTTGGTCCGCCGCACGATCCTCTGCATGCAACTCTAACTTAATTACTTGGACGTACAACATAGCAATAAAACTAGACTCATATGTACGAAATCTAATAAGATAAAAAAAGGTGTTACATTATTTTTCTCTTTTAAACATATTCATCCTCAAATGTTGAAAAACGCATGAATAAGTTTTAAGAATATCCACACAAACGAACCTCAAGTTCTAAACTTTTGGGTCTAAGAGATGACTCAAATAAAAATAACCCCGACCTACAAAGATATAAACATGACACCGGCAATAATAAAACAACAATAGATACCTGATACATCATCTAGTGGAAGGATCTCGCATTTGATGATCCATCAAGGAAAATACGATTTGATCCCTTCTATGTAGTAGCCACTTACCTCTATCCTGACATATACCTATCATAAACTGAGACCCGTGCTCTGGGCCTGACCTATCGTAGAAGATAATCCTACTATCGAAATAGTTGGTTGAGCCATACTACTCTATCACCAAGTCGAGTAATCTTTGATCTTGTGATCCTCACTCCCATATGAATAACAAGTAGCTGGTCTATCTATGTATCTCCCAAAACATCTCCTATCACATATTTCACAAAATGGTGGAACGGGCCTCCCCTATTATCGATAATTCCTGGAGACGCTAGGAGCGCTCTCAATCCAAATAGAGTGCACAATCATATTTTGTCACCTTATAACTATGGTAGAGGAAGTCCAAGAGGTCCTGCCTAATATCGTGGCCTAGGACCACCCTGAGATCCTCTATGAAAATCCGCAAGTCTCAACCTCTAATGTTACTCCCTCTCAATCCTTTCATCTTCTTGTCACTAGCTCCTATGCCCCTCTAGAATCTGAGTGAGGGTCTAAATCCGAGATATATCCAAATTATCCCGCATTAAATCTATGATGCAAGAATTGACATGCTTGTGCCAAACCTACCAAAACCGGTGCATTCAAATCCTCATAAAGGTCGACAAAAAAACGAAGCATATCTAGACAAAGAGTCAACTTTGAGGTTATACTCTTACACACTCATACTACCTTGCCGAAGGAAAAAAACTCGGTCGACTCGATCTCCCGCACTTCAAGCGTAAATAATGATCCAAGAAAGAGTCCGAGAAATTCGACCACTTAGCTAAAGGTGCATCCTACTCGACCTTTTTCATCCTTCATACCACAACGGCCATGTCACGTAACATGAAAACCGCCAACTCTATCGCCCTCAAGTGACAATGCATGCATTATCCCGAATATCAAGCAAAGCTAATCTATGAAATATTGTGGGTCCCTCTTCTAACCCTTATGAACTCGAGGTCTCAATGCAAGGAACCCGAGGGTTTCTGGAACATCTAGGTCTATCAAAATTCAAGACCATCCTACGCTCTTCTCCCCGCTGAAAGGTTACCAATCTCGCCGACAATGTACAACATTCCTCATGTTCTAATATGTCACAACCAAAGAGGAGCTGGAGGTCCCGTTTATAAGCTCCATAAAGCGGACGGGATTTTAAAAGAAGTCTCATCTTGTTTTGCTAAGGTGTTTGCTTCTAACATGTTGTACCCTCATCTACAGCCTACATCTAGCCGCCGACCATTGGCAGCTTCTTCATTTACTAGCATTTCCGTACATGAGTAAAACCATGTGGTGGGGCAATTTTTTAAAGTCACATGATTTTTTTTAAAAGAATTAAAAAAATTGATTTAACTTGTTTTTTAAAATTATTCTGTTAAAGAAAAGAGTATATATGCATAATTTATTAGACGATGAGGATATATACATCATTTATTAAATAATGAAGGAATATACTGAATACTTTTTTTTAATGAGGGATATATCTACTCTAAATCACAAAGTTAAAGAGGCATAAGACTCCCTTTACTCATTTATAAATGTAGGATTTCTTTCGTGGAATAAATAAGATGATAGCGAGGTAAGAATATGTGATGGGTGTGTTGATGTATAATTTATTGTATCGAAATAATCGCTTATTAGTAATTCAATAATTACAAATTTTTAAAATTGTAATAAATAACTTTATAAAATTAGTTCAGAAAAATATAAAAAAGACTTTATTATATGATATGATCTTGTTCAATTGACATACATATGATAATACTAATATAAAAATATTCTGAAAATACAAGAGAATGTCTTTCCCTAAATAAAATTTGCTAAACAACTTTATTGTGGGGTGCTATCGTATTTACAACTATATTTTAAATGTCATTGTGTTATGTATGTGAAGAAAAAAATTTCTATTTACAAAAATTTAAATCTTCTCTTACAAAAACACTGATAGTTATGATAAAAGATATAAAAATTAAGGACAAAATTCTAAAATAATTTAGTGAATAATTAAGGAGTAGATCACGAATGAGTGGATGAAAAAGAAATAATGGCCACTTTTTTGAACTATAGGAAAATAAATACAAAGAAGTTTGACAAGGGACATGCTAAATGGTCCTTTGGCCACCATGTTTTGGTGTGGGTCACATACAAAACTAGAGAAAATTACAAGAAAATCTTTAAATTATAATCTTTAAATTTATATTCAAAAATAATAATATAATTTTAAATTTGTTATTTAATTTAAAAAGTTAAAAAAATTAAAAAAATTAAAAATATTTTTATTTTTTTTAAAAAAATTAGCAAAAAGTTATAAATAGTTTTAAGAAATATAAAAAATTAACATAATATTTTATATTACATTATATGACGGGCTTATTTTATATTAATCGATATATTTTTGAAAGCCAAAAAAATAAAAGAAGCTACTCCATGTGATGGAGATCGATGGAACACATCATAGCCCTCTGTATAACTTTCTACTTTTTATAGCCACTAAGAAAAATAAAAGATTGCACTTTATATTTAAAAAAGAACAAAAAAACTTCCAATTCATTACATATGGAACACTAAGACAACAGAATTAAGGCCCAATTAAGTTAAGTCAGGGTCTTCAATATTTAAAAAGATGTTCATCTGCTTTTTTATTGGCCCTCTCACACATTCACTATCCCAAAAGATTTTAAAAAAAACACACTAAAATCGATTTAAAATTATTCATGGAGTCATGCAAAATTTAAATAATTTTTCAAAAATAAAAATATTAATTCCGAGGATCCTTTCGATTAGTGTGTCATTTTTTGTTCAAATTTTATGGAATGTTTCCGAAGGGACAATACAAACTCGAGAAATTATTCTCTCTTTAATACTCTTTGTGGCTTTCCCATCAAGGCCTACTTTCTCACAAAAATGAGAGGAAGTAGTAGGTAGAAAGTCCCTCTCTGTTTGTGTGTCCACGATTTTAATGTGGTTTCATGTAAAAATGCAAGTAGAATCAAATATCATTTAGGTATGGAGACAGCATGATTGATGTCTCTCTATATTTGTGTGGACCATGCATCATTAGGGAATATGTTGTAACATATTATTTATATGATTGATGTTCATAATTTTTAAGTGTAATTGTAATACTTGTTTTCTCTCTTTCTCTATTCAGCTTCTATATTCTCGTATTCCTATAGGTTCAAAACATTATTAATTAATAATTGTATTTTGTATTTAAAATTTTATTTTATTAATTTTAAGTTATCAATATAAAGATTGTAAAAACTCAAATTTCTCAAATATAATATTTTACGATTTAATATCTTTAAAAGAGATAACTTTCTTAAAACGGTTCTTTTTCCATTCTTGTTTAGACATGAATAGCAATATTAATTATTAATTGATAACTTAAAAAATAAAATAAATAGTCGATAAAATTTTAACTTAATCAATTTTTAAAAATAAATATATTCTATTGTAAATACGTAAATTAGACTCACACGCTTATTTTTTAATTTCAAAATTAAAATTTTCAACTTTTAAATAATCACATCATTATTTCCTTTTTTAATTTTTTAAATTAAATTTAAATATTTGAATGAAACAAAGTACAAACTTGATCCTCTATTTAAATGAAGAACTACTATAGTAAAATCCAATAAACACTTCAAGTTTACTTTAATTTCAAACATTCCATCCAACTTTATTTTATTGTCATATTTTTTACGCTTAATTTTATTAATAAACGGTTATTTATTCTTTGATCTCCATTTAATATATTATTATTATAAGACTAATTTTTTTTCATTTATTATAACAGAAATAACAATTAAAATTCTGTTTCTTGAAAATATAGAAGAAAGGACCGCGCACTATCCGCCATAAAAGGATCGAGTCATAATAAATGAGAAGCTATCCGACTCAACTCCAAACATAACACTATAGCTAGTCTTAAAATTAATATTTCAAAATTTAAAATAATAAATTTTTATATTAAATTAGTTATTTTAGTAAATATTAAGAATATAAAATATATTATGAACTAAAGTGAAGATATAGCATTAAAGAAATGGATTAGATGCTACATTAACTTAAGAAACAAAGAAAAAAGAAAGTGGCTATATGATTTTTTTTACTCTTTCAATGCAAGAAAGATATTGAATTTACTTGAATTGATTAGTTTTTTTCAAAATCAATATTGTTTTTTACATGATATATAACCGTTTTTAATGAATGTTACAATAATATATAATATATAGAAGATGAGTGAAACTTTCTATAAAAAGGTGATAGTTGTGATAGATATTTAATCACTTGGATATAAATTATTGGACAAGCACAATGATGTAATATATAGAAATTGAAATTGTTGATGTGTCTAAAGACCATTATGACGAATAAGATAAGCACACAAGATTTTGTATTGCTTCTTGTACAATTCTTTATAGCGATAGTTGTTCTTCTATATAATAGATATAATAGAAATATCATTTACTACCCTAATTTTATATTTATTAGAATAAAATTAAAGATAAAAAATAATTATTTATATTTCAAAATTTAAAATAATAACTTTTTATATTAAATTAGTTTTGTGTAAATATTACGAATAGAAAATATATTATGAATTAGAAGTGAAGATGTAAAGATAGAGAAATTAGATTAGATGCTATACTAACTTAAGAAAAGAAAAGAAAGTATATATATGATTCTTTTTACTCTTTCAATGCAGGAAAACCATTAGAATGTACATGAACTTGATTAGTTCTTTCAAAACTATTTTAAGCTGAATGTTACAATAATATATAATATATAGAAGATATATGAGAGAAACTTTCTAGAAAAAAGTTGATAGTTGTGATGTATATTTAACTATTTGAATATAAATTATTGGACAAGTACAATAATATGTAATATGTAGAAATTAAATTACATGTGTTTAAAGGCTATTAGTGTGAAAATAAGATAAGGTCAAGTACATAATATACTTTGTATTACTTCTTGTACAGCTCTTTATAGCCATGGTTGTTCTTCCATGGCTCTTCTATATAATAGAATAGAAAAAAATGTGGGTATGGTAGGTGATGAGAGGGATGACTCAAGAATATTGGAGGCCTAAAGCCAAACTTTATTAAGCGAATTCAAATTCAACTAATGTTTCATGTAAATTTGGACATAAATTTACATATTTAGAAACTATATAAAAAAAATACTATAAGTCAAAATAGTTAAAAATTCAAAATATTTAAAAAGTATATAAAAATCCATGCTCAAAGAAAATATTTGTTGACTCTCCAAATCTATATATATAATAAAGGAAGATTTTGAAAAAAATGATGTGACACCTTTCTTAGGACATCATTAGTATTTATCTTTTTTGTCATTTTTTTGAACTTTTTTTCTTATATATTTTTGTATTTTATTGTAAAATAAAATTCTTAATTATTATTACCATTACTCTAACTTTTCATATTCCTTATCTTTAAATCATT
>JACEIK010000548.1:138612-150405 GCA_018107945.1 Datura stramonium | reverse complement strand
ATTTTTGTAGTACGACCGTCGTGTGCATAAGTATATTGAGAATTATAACATACCACACGTTTGAGAGAAGGCCCAGGGGATGAACACTCGAGCATGTCGTTAAACGGATGGGAGGTCGGGCGCACTGGGCGCCGCATTGCGCAGCCTGCCCTGGCGTAGGCAGTGGTGCGTCGCGCCCCTAGTGCAGCGCGATTGGGGGTGCACCGCACACCCCCCGTACACCGCCTAATTATTTATATAAGTTCCTCTTGATTATATTAACTCATTAGATAAAATTTCCCCTCGGCCAAAACAGAGCTTACCTGCGATTTTCATCCAATTTCCTTCGAATTATGCCGTCAAACTCCATATAAACACAAATTCTCCTTGGATAATGGGTTCTAGGCCTACGAAAAGCATTTCTATGGAGTTATTTCATGAAAATTTGCTTGGTGTATCGGAACTCCGCCGAGTAAAGGTTGCCGAATTTACTTTAAATTAAGTTCTAACCAGCTACAGGCAATAGGTAAGCAATTCTACCTTCTAAATTCTCGAGAATTGGCGAGTTTTTGGCTGAATTAATTGAGGTTGAAGTTATAGTCAATTCTGTTGAAAGATATTATTTGTCGATTATTAGTATCGAAATAGCTTCATTTCCTTAGAATGAGGGCTGCAAATTGGAGTTATTAACTTCAGGTTGGAATTGCTCGAGCGCCTAAAAATCATCGAATAAGGTATGTTAAGGCTATTTGTTTTGGAAAGTTTCGTTCATCGTAGACTTAATACGACCTGTTTATCCATAGTACTCCAGAGTAAACCTATTGTGGTTAGCTACTATAAATAGAATTGAGGCGATAATGATGACACAGTAACCCTCGTCAGCATTAACCCTAGTTAGCTTGGTCTCCGCATACGACATTGGCATTGCTGGATGTTTTGTTACCTATGGGGCTATGCTCGCAGGAGAAATATGATGTCCGAAGGGATTAGATTGAGCTTGTAAGGGCCGTATTGAGGTCTAGTCACCTCTAGACTTCTCTATGCCGTAGTGGCATCACGACCCTCAATCGAGCCAAGGCTCTGGGTCTAGCTACAGGAGCCTAGATGACTCAAATACAATTATAGGAGCCTAGATGGCTCAGATACAATTACAAGAGTCCAGACGGCTTAGATACAGTTATAAGAGCCCATACGGCTCAGATACAGTTAGATGAGCCTAGACGGCTCAAACATAATTACAGGAGCCCAAATGGCTCAGATATAGTTACAGGAGCCCAGACGGTTTATATACAGTTACAGGAGCCTAGACGACTCGATACAGTTATAGGACCCCAGACGGCTCAGATACAGTTATAGGAGCCCAAACAACTCAGACTCAGTTAGAGGAGCCCAGATGGCTCATACACAGACACAGCTACAGGAGCCTAAATGGCTCAACCCAGAAATAGAAGCCTATCAGGATCAGATATAGCTTCAGAGGACGAGTACTCTTGAGTTACAATATTCTTACGAACCTTTAGTAGCCCAAATATGAGGAGTGTGCATTGTTTGTACTTGTCTGGGTTTATGGGGTCCAGGTAGATTATTCCATATTGATTGTACCTTTCAGGATTATAGGGGCCTAGTTAGGTTCTTATTTGTGCTTATACTTGCTAGTTATATTTTGGATTGTGAAGCTATTCAGGTTAAATTCTTATTCTCCTTATTGATTACTTTCAGCCCTTCTATTAGCTTTATTCAGCTTTCATTACTGCCTTACATATTCGGTACATACTGTAATGACGCCCATCTTTGGGGCACTGTATTACTTGCCTGCAGGTGCAGTTAGACGTGATCCAGGACCTTTTTAGATGCCAGTCAGAGTCGAAAATTCAGTCAACTCCTTTTCTCCGGAGTTGATAGTTAGAGAAGGTTTGTTCTTTTGTTGTATAGCTTTTGGGTAGGTGGGGGCCTTGTCCTGACCATTATTCCACTCTTAGAGGCTTGCAGGCTACAGTTTCTTAGTTGTTTGTTATTGTTGGCTATGTAGGGACTATGTATATTATGTTTTGCGTGGTGGCCGTGTGGGGCCTAGTCTAGCTGCTTAGTTGGCGAATTTGTCAGCCATAGTATGGGTATGATTTCCTATTTTTCATTCAGCTATAACTAGACAGCATGGTGGTTGTCGGCCCGCATAGGTTCCCTTTTATCATCTTGTTGTTGGGTTAGCTATTTTTCTTTAACAGGTGTTACGTGGCCTTGTCGGCCTGAGGCTGTGTTTACAGTCGAGATATAGCTCATTGTTTTGTTGATTTTGAGTTGCTGGCAAGCACTAGAGATGCCTATGCCTAGCCAGATCAGTTCCGGTCCTAGGTTGACATTAGGTGCCAGTCATGCCTCCCAAGGTGGGATGTGAAAAACTTGGTATCAAAGCAAATCGAATCCCAGGGATTCTTAGAGTCTTGTCTATGAGTTTGTTGTGCACCACATTCTATAGACATGAGACTATGAGGCATAATAAGTGTGGTTACCCTCCTTTCTCCTCCAGTCGTGCTATAGAGCTGTGTTGTATAGAGTAGCTCCCTAAGCTTATGTTATTCTACTTATTTACATAGGAATGTCTGACGCACAATAGACCACGACTGTTCGGGAGCTGGATGTCGCGGCAGGAGAGGGCACTAGTCGGGGGGGCCAATCAGAGTCGGCTCGATTTGAGGGCGATAGGGAGACATCACTTTGATCTCCCCAGCACTCACCGCTGCACCAGGAGCCCTCCAGGGAAACAGACATTCCAGTGCCACCTCCAGCCATCCCTATGCTATCAGATCAGGAGATTAGAAGCGCAGTTTATATGTTAGTTCAGATGATGCCTGCCAGCGTCAGCCTCAGCCAGTAATACCAGCGGTTGTCGAGCCCACTGAAGGGCCCGGGAGTTCGAGAGTTCACGAGTTCCTTGCTTTGAGTCCTCCGCAGTTTACAGGAATCGATCGAAGAGAGGATCCCAGAACTTCATAGACCAACTATAGAGGATATTCAGGGTCATGCATGCCTCATCCACAGAATCAGTTGAGCTAGAAGTGTTTCAATTATGAGAGGTAGCAGTTTTGTGGTAAGAGACTTGGGAAAGTTTTTGAGGCAAAGATGCATCCCCACCTACGTTACCTAGCTTCTCTAAAGCTTTCATAGACCACTACTTGCCCCGAGAGGTTCGACAGGCCAGAGTAGAGCAATTTTTACATCTAAAGCAGAGCAGAATAAGTGTCAGAGAATATGTATTAAGATTTGATTCCCTGGCCTGATATGCGCCTACATTTGTTGATACCATGCTAGCCAGGGTACACCGGTTTATTATGGGGCTTGTGCCAGAATATGTGGAATCTTGCATCACAGCCACACTGCGAGGGGATATGGATATCTCACGGATTCAGGCCTTTTCTCATAATATAAAGGAGATCAGGCAGCGTTAGTACACGATTGATAGAGCAGGTCAGGAGCAACGTCAGAGGGCTAGACCTGCGGACTTTCAAGAAGACTTTCAGGGTGGGCCCAGGCCTCGTTCATCAGGTAGGCCACCTAGGACCCCATTTCAATAGTAGCAGGGCAGCAGATCAGATCATCATGGACAGTTAAGTCCCAGTAAAAGTTCACGAGCGTCAGGCTCACAGTAGTAGAGGGGTCCAGATCAGATGGGACTAGCTATACCACGTTGCAGTACCTGTCACAGATGACATTCGGGGAGATGCAGTTACTGTTCCACTACCTGTTATTCTTGTGGACAAGAGGTACATATAATGAGGGATTTTTCTACTAGACACCAGGGCAATCGGGACCAGCAGAATAGATCCTCAGCAGGTTCATATGCTCCAGCACCTTCTACGGGGCGTAGGCCCTCAGCTACAGTCGATAGAGGCCGAGGTAGATTAGGGGAATCTAGTTCAGGCAGCGGTCAGGATCGCACATATGCACTATCAAGACAACAGGAGTCAAAGTCGTCACCAGATGTTGTGACAGGTATGTTGGATGTTTGTTCTCACTCAGTTTATGCTCTGATAGATCCAGGTTCAACTTTGTATTATGTTACTCCACTAGTATCCCGGAAGTTTGGTATAACACCAGAATTGCTCCACTGACCTTTCTCAGTGTCTACACCCGTCGGTGACTCTATTATTGCAAAGATACTGGGATTTTACAGTAGAGATTATTGGTCGCCATAATTTAGCAGATTTAGTGGAGCTGAAAATGATTGATTTTGATGTAATTATGGGTATGGATTGTTGGCACCATGTTACGCCACTGTAGAGTATTAGACCAAACTATCTGATTTTGCTTTCCAGGGAAGGTAGTATGAGAGTGGAAAGGCAGTGCAGCTATGCCAAAAGGTAGGTTCATATCCTATCTTAGGGCAAGGAAGTTGATAGCAAAAGCTTGTATTTACCATATTGTTAGGGTTCGGGATATGCAAGCAGAATCCCTGACTCTTCAGTCCATCCCAGTGGTTAGTGAGTTTCCAGATGTGTTCCCAGATGAGCTTCCTGGTATTCCCCCAGAGCGTGAAATCGGTTTCTCCATCGACTTGTTACAAGGTACTCAACCTATATCCATCCCTCTGTATTGCATGGCTCCCGCCAAGTTGAAATAATTAAAAGAATTGAAAGAACAGTTGAAAGACTTGTTAAAGAAGGGTTTTATCAGGCCTAGTACTTCACCGCGGGGTGCGCCAGTTCTGTTTGTGAGAAAGAAAGATGGCTCCCTACGCATGTGTATAGATTATCAGCAGTTTAATAAGGTTACCATTAGGAATAAATACCCTCTTCCAAGGATAGATGATTTATTTGACCAGTTGCAAGGGGAAAAATATTTCTCCAGAATTGATTTGAGATCTGGGTACCACCAGATTTGAGTTTGGGAGAAAGATATCCTGAAAACAACTTTCAGTACCAGGTATGGGCATTTCGAGTTCCTAATTATATCCTTCGGGTTGACAAATGCACCAGCAGTGTTCATGGATCTGGTGAACAACATCTTTAGGCCATATTTAGATCTGTTTGTGATAGTGTTCATCGATGATATTTTGGTGTACTCCCCCTCAGAAACTGAACACAAGGACCATTTGCGAACAGTACTCCAAATCCTCAAAGACCGCCAATTATATGCAAAGTTCTCTAAATGTGAGTTTTGGTTGAATTCCGTAGCCTTCTTGGGCCACATTGTATTAGATGCGGGTATTCAGGTTGACTCACAGAAAATCGAGGTAGTTAAGACATGGCCTCGATCTATAACTCCAACTAAAGTTCGCTATTTTCTAGGGTTAGCCGGGTACTACAAAAGATTCATGGAAGGATTTTCTACCCTATCAGCGCCATTGACCAGGTTGACTCAGAAAGTAGCCAAATTCCACTAGACCGAGGCTTGTCAGCAGAGTTTCCAGGAGTTGAAAAATAGATTGACATCTGCACCAATATTGGCCTTATCAGAGGGTTCCGAGGGTTATGTTGTATAGTGTGACACTTCGGGCATTGGGTTAGGATGTGTTTTGATGTAGCACGGTAAGATAATTGCCTACACTTTAAGGCATCTAAGAAAGCATGAAAAGAACTACCCTACCCATGATTTGAAGTTAGATGCAGTGGTTCATGCCTTAAAAATATGGAGGCATTATTTATATGGCGTGCACGTGGATATTTTTACTGATCATAAAAGCCTCCAGTACATTTTCACGCAGAAAGAGGTGAATTTGAGACAACACCATTGGCTAGAATTGCTGAAAGACTATGATGTGAATATCTTCTATCACCCAGGGAAGGATAATATCATATATTAT
Organism: Datura stramonium; assembly: GCA_018107945.1. Lineage (NCBI taxonomy): Eukaryota > Viridiplantae > Streptophyta > Magnoliopsida > Solanales > Solanaceae > Datura > Datura stramonium. The sequence goes on along the minus strand of JACEIK010000548.1, from coordinate 144,626 downwards.
GCCCTTAGCCACAGATCCATAGCAGTTTAGCACATCTGAGGCTAGAATAATGAAAATTAGCTCGAGAATTGTATCGACTAGCCAGCTTAGCAGTCCGGGTAGTGGATTCAGAGGATTATGGGGCTATGATTCAAAATACAGTAGTATCATCCCTGGTTGTAGAGGTAAAAGAGTGGCAGTATGAGGACCCTAACCTAGTACAACTCAAAAATAAGGTTCAGCAAGGTGAATTAACAGCCTTCGAATTAACGGAAGATGGAGTCTTGTGATTTAGAGGTCGCCTTTGCGTTCCAGATGTAGCAGGCTCTGCCAGCATATCATGGAAGAGATACATTACTCTTGTTACTCTCTTCATCTAGGTTCGAAGAAGATGTATCATGACATAAAGGAGATATACTGGTGGCCTGGAATAAAGAAAGGTGTAGCCGACTTCGTAGTATAGTGTCCTAATCGTCAGCAGGTAAAAGTTGAGCATCAGAAACCTAGTGGACTAACTCAGGAGATGGTTGTACCTATGTGGAAATGGGAGGCAGTTAATATGGACTTTGTGAAAGGGTTACCCCGTATCAGACGCAAATTTTACTCTATTTGGGTTATTGTCGATATGTTGACGAAATCAGCTCATTTCCTACCAGACTGGACTACATTCTCAGCCGAAGATTACGTTGAATTATGTTTAAAGAGATAGTCCAACTGCATGGTGTCCTAGCATTTATCATTTCTAACTGAGGGGCGCAGTTTATAGCTAGATTTTGGCAATCATTTCAAAAAGGTTTAGGGACATAGGTTAATTTGAGTAAGGTTAATTTGAGTACAGTTTTTCATCCCCAAACAGACGACCAAGTAGAGCACACCATTCAAACGCTCGAGGATACACTACAGGCATGTGTGAGAGATTTTGGGGGGAGCTGGGACGAGCATTTACCCCTTATCAAATTTGCTAACAGTTATCATTCTGCTATTCAGATGGCACCATATGAAGCTTTATACAGGCGGAAATGCAGGTCCCCCATAGGTTGGTTTGAAGTAGGCAAGGCCGAGTTGATCGAACCTAATATGATCCATTAGTCAGAAGAAAAAGTGAAACTTATCAGAGAACGCTAGCCTAGAGTCGCCAGAAGTCCTATTCCGATGTTCGGCGTAGAGACTTGGAATTTAATGTAGATGATTGGGTGTTTCTCAAAGTTTCACTTATGAAAGGCGTAATGAGGTTTGGCAAGAAGGGAAAGCTTAGCCCTAGGTTCATTGCCCGTATCGAATCCTCTAAAGAATAGGCCGAGTGACATATGAGTTAGAATTGCCTTCAGAGCTGGAATATGTTCATCCAGTCTTCCACGTGTCAATGTCGGGAAAGTGCATAGGGGACCCATCTCAAGTTGTTCCAGTCGAGGATGTATGAGTTAGTGAAGAATTAGCCTACGAAGAGACTCCAGTTGCTATACTAGATAGACAGGTTTGTAGACTGAGAACTAAAGATGTAGCCTCCATTAAAGTCTTATGGTGGAACAGAAATGTATAGGAAATGACCTGGGAAGCTAAGGAAGACATGAGATTTAGATACCCTCACTTATTCAAGACCTGACCTAGATTATACAGTTGAAGTGAGATAGTTGTTCATATGTTACCTTATTTCTTATATTACTAATACTGTTCAGTTATTCACTTCTATGTTGTGAGATAGTTGGTTATAGTGTTTCGTGAGACGCCTATGTTAGACTTTTCTGTGTTTCAGATTCCCAGATAGTCCATAATACAGAGGATACTCTGCCGAAATTTTTCTAGAAATAGTTAAAAAAGTTAAGTCTTCAGAGCCTAAAGACTACATTCAAGGACGAATGTTCCTAAGGGGGGATGATGTTACACCCCGGAAATTTTCATAGTATGACCATCGTATGCGTAAGAATATTGAGAATTATATCTACCACACACCTAGAAGAAGGCCCAAGGGTGAATACACGAGCGTGTCGTTAAACAGATGGGAGGCCAAGATCGGGAGGCCTGGCACGCTGGGCGCCGCGTCGCGCAACCTACCTTGGCGCAGGCACTGGTGCGTCCCGCCCTTAGTGCAGCGCCATGGGGGTGTGCCGCACACCCCGTGCCACCGCCCAACTATTTATATAAGTTCCTCTTGATTATATTAACTCATTAGATAAAATTTCCCATCGACCAAAACAGAGCTTACCTACGATTTTCATCCAATTTCCTTCGAATTACGCCGTCAAACTCTGTCTAAACACAAATTCGCATTGGATAATAGGTTTTAGGCCTATGAGAAGCATCATTGCAGAGTTATTTCATGAAAATTCACTCAGTGTACTGGAACCCCATTGAGTAAAGGTTGCCGAATTTACTTTAAATTGAGTCCTAAGCGGCTACAGGCAACAGGTAAGCAATTCTACCATCTAAATTCTTGAGAATTGGCGAGTTTTTCCATTGAATTAATTGGATTTAAAGTTATAGTCAATTCTATTGAAATATATTGTTGTTTTCCAATTAATAGTATTGAAATAGCTCATTTCCTCAGCGTGAGGGCTGCAAATTAGTGGAATTACCGACTTCAGGTTGGAATTGCTCGAGCACCTAGAAATCATCAAATAAGGTATATTAAGGCTATCCATTTCGGCAAGTTATGTTCATCGTAGACTTAATACGATCTGTTTATCTATAGTACTCCAAAGTAAACCTATTGTAGTTAGCTGCTATAAATAGAATTGAGGCAACAATGATGACACAGTAACCCTCGTCAGCATTAACCCTAGTTAGCTTGGTCATACGACATTGTCATTGCTGAATGTTTTGTTACTTATGGGGCTATGCTCATAGGAGAAATATGATGCACGAAGGGATCAAATTGAGGCAATAAGGGCCATATTGAGGTCTAGTCACCTCTAGACTCCTCTATGCCATAGTGGCATCACGACCCTCAGTCGAGCCAAGGCTCGGGGTCCAGCTACAGGAGCCCAGACGGCTCAGATACAATTACAGGAGCCCAAACGGCTCAGACATAGACACAGCTACAGGAGCCTAGATGGCTCAACCCATAAATAGGAACCTATCAGGCTCGTATACAGCTTCAGAGGACGAGTACTCTTGATTTACAGTATGCTTACGAACCTTTAGTAGCCTAGATAGGAGGAGTGTGCATTTTTTTATACTTGTCGGGGCTTATGGGGGCCAAGTAGGTTATTCCGTGTTGATTGTTCCTTCTAGGCTTATAGGAGCCCGGTTAGGTTCTTGTTTGTGATTATACTTTCTAGTTATATTTTGGATTGTGAAGCTATTCAAGTTAAATTCTTATTCTCCTTATTGATTACTTTCAGCCCTTCTATTAGCTTTATTCAGCTTCCATTACTACCTTGCATATTCGGTACATACTGTACTGACGCTCATCTTTGGAGCGCAACATTACTCGCCTATTGGTGTTGTTAGACGTGATTCAAGACCTTCCTAGCTGCCAGTCAGAGTCGACAGTTCAGTCAACTCCTTTTCTCTGGAGTTGATAGTTAGAGAAGATTTTTTCTTTTGTTGTATAGCTTTTGGGTAGGCCGGGGCCCTGTCCCCGACATTATTCCACTCTTAGAGGCTTGCAGGTTACAGTTTCTCAGTTGTTAGTTATTGTTGGCCGTGTGGGGCCTATGTATATCGTGTTTTGCATGGTGGTTGTGTGGACCCTAGTGTAGCTGGTTTGTTGGTGGCCTTGTCAGCCATAGTATGAGTATGATTGCCTATTGTTTATTCAGCTATAATTAGACAACATGCTGGTCTTGTCGGCCCTTATAGGATCCCTTTTATCGTCTGTTGTTGGGTTAGCTGTTTTTCTTTTACAGGTATTATGTGGCCTTGTCAACCCAAGGTTGTGTTTACAACTGATATATAGCTTGTTGTTTTCTTAATTTTGAGTTGCTGGCAAGCACCAGAGGTGCCTATGCCTAGCCAGGTTAGTCCAGGTCCCAGTCATGCCTCCCAAGGTGGGGCGTGATAAATTTTGTATGCCACCATCAAATTTTGTTTTATGAAGCAAAATATTAAGAGATATTTCTAAAATTGTTCTGAATGTATTTAATTTATTTTGGAGCATTATGCCATAATTTTAGTATAAAATATCAAAATTCAGGCATTGGTCAAAATTAAATGAGTTTTAAGTGACAAAAAATGAAAAAAAGACTTTTGTGTGACAAAGTTTAAAATCGAATGACTCTTAGGTTGTTTTTTGTGTGTGCATGTGATAGATTTTAGAATTAGATTACTTTTATAGAACAAAAATAAAAATAAAATAAAAATTTTGCGTGATAAATTTAAATTAGGTGACCACAAATGAACTTTATCCAAAAATATGTTAAAGAATTATGGTCTGTGTATGATAAAATTTGTTTTAAAGTTTGATGAAAACGAAAAAANAAAATTAGTTTTAAAATATTTGATAACACACACACAAAAAAAAAAAAAAAAAACAAGAGAGAAATCAAGAAAAAAAAGTGAATTGGAAAGAATGAGAAAAAGATAAAGTAAATTGATACAGTGGATCCCCGTTATAAAGCCAATTAAATAATGTTATTGCACAATCAATATAATTGTGCCTCATCCAATATAACAATAGTTGCAATAAATTTTAGAATTTAAAAAATAATAAAGATTTAACTTTATCTTTTTTCAAAGGTTAATATGGTCTTTATAACCTTTTTGGTCATATTTGGGTCACAAAATTATAGCCATAAGCAGCCAAATTAAAAGCCTAATTGACGAATGAGAACACACACATAATAAAAAATAATAATAATCAAAATTTGAATTGAAACTGTCTAATTTGAACACTTTATTAAGAATTAAAGAGTTCAATTAAAATAGTGCCTAGTTCGAATGTCTAAATGAAATATTTTGACAAATCAAGAGAATTGATTATGTATTAAGTTCAAAAAAATATATATAGATAATATGAATATTTATGCTATTCGTCACTCAATTTATTTTTCATCTGTATTAAATATACGATAGGTCAAATATTTTTTTCATATTTTTCTAAACCCTTTGTGTTAGTCTTTCAAAAATCCCCTCTAATACCACATGATTAAACCCAACTTCTAAATCTACTTAACCAACAAAAGCCAAATCACAACATGTCACTGGGCGAAGCTAGCTTGGAATGTATAAGTTCAACAGAATTTGATAATCCAAATTTTATATTTTTGTTGAATAATTTACTAAATATATATATTTTTTTTGTGAAGATTGTTAGAAAAAATAATATTAATCTCAAAAATATAATAACCATCTTTAAAATTACCTTATATTTAATTAGCCTTTATGACTTTCTTTATGAGAATTTGGATAACTATTTAAATATTTATATCCCACTCCTTAAATAGTCTTGATTGACTATTATTTTAAAACATTTTCTAACGGTATTTTGGCATTTGTAATAGTCTTTTAGTTGACATTAATTCCCTTAATTACCGTAGCAAATCTTGTTTTGACTGTGAGATTTCATTATGATGATATCGTCTTTGTACACCTATATATACGCTTGAAGTCCTTTTTCTCTTTGATAGAGACAGAGACCAAAGAATAATCCTTCCTCCTATATTCCTTTGTGCGGGATTTTTATCTCTATTAAATCTTTGTTAGTTTCAGCGTTCCTAATTTTATACTAGAAGAGTTTATTGAATCTCGGGGGATCCACCTACACTTGGTGAAATATCCTTAAAAACAGTGTCTTTGACATGTCTCAAGCTATGGGAATTCTCTGCAAGTTTTGTGGTCAAGTACTTTTCGTAAAGTTTCCAACAAAGATTACACTGAATATATTGTTATTATTATTATTATAATTCATTGGATATATAAATACAAGGGAAAAGAATAAAAAATGCCGTTAAACTATGTATTGAACAAAAATGTCTTCTATTAATAGTTTGGTCCAAAAATACTTCTACCATCAGTATTTTGATCCACAAATGTCTCTATTGTTAATAGTTTGATTTAAAAATGTCCCTACTATTATATTTGGGTCAAAAATGCAT
>JACEIK010000548.1:110284-122180 GCA_018107945.1 Datura stramonium | reverse complement strand
TTTATATAAAATCACATGAAAATGTATTAGATAACTTAGACAACCCAACTAATTTAAGTTATAAAGCGTATCACGGGCATGATATTTTTGCCCGTGATCAGAGGTTACCTTCAAGGTGTGCCGATCTACTGAACCTCTAGATGAATGCAAAGTAATTGGAGTGATGTATGATGGAAATGATATGGATGAGGTTGAGTCGGAGGATGATCCTCCAAAGAATGAAATCTTAATGAAAGATACGTCGTGCCACAACGTTAACTAAGGCGCTTGTTGGGACGCAACACAAATATTTTCCTTTGGATTTTTTAATACCAGTGATGTTTTTTGTTTTGTAGGACTAAGTAGGTGAGAAGCAAGGAGGAGGAGCACAAAACAAAGGCAAGCACCGTTCTATACCGACGAATCGCTGGTCTAGATGCGTGAACCACCGGCTCCTTAAGTCATGGAAGAAGATACCTGGGAACAACAAGGTCAAACCGGAGAGTCACCGGCGGAACGCCTACACCAGTTCATGAACCGCCTCTTGACCGCCAGCTCAAATCAGAACACTTGAGATGGGCCACAAACGGTGATTCATCGGCGTAACTCAGAACTCAATTTTCAAACCACCGGTCACAAATAGAGAATTGGGCATTAATTCAGGTCTGTAATGGTAAGGTGGTGAACCACTATTTCTAATCCGTGATCGCTGGTGAAATGCCAGTACAAGTACGTCCCTTGTTCTAAAAATCTTGACCTACCTATTGACCAACCCGACCCAGATTCCTTTTTCAGCTGCCCAAACATGATTTATTCCCTTTTTATTCTCCCAATATTCCCCTTTTGCCACTTTTTAACACTTCTCCATACACCGTTTCATCTTCCCAACACCCCACCTTTCAACATTCAACAATACCCTTTTTTCTACTCCTTTTACATTTAAACCACCATCAAACCCCGACCTTTTCCCCAGCTAATACCATTCATTCCTCTTTACCTATAAAAACACCCATTTCTTTCACCTAACTCACACTAAACTCTTCACTTTCTACCAGCAAAGTTTTCATCTTCCTCATTGTTGAGCTAATTCAAGTATCATCTACTCTGAAGATTTATGCCCTAGTAAAAATCCTGCCACTTTAATATTGTTACAAGTTATAGTCTTGGTGCATATGAATTTTGTTGTAGCATGTTTTTCCCTTCTTTTTTTCCCATTTCCCCTAACATTTTCATTATTGTGTTCTTACATGAGGAATGTGGTTGAAGTTTATACTATAAAATTTGTGGGGTAGTAGGGGCTTGATGCTTAAATGGGTGTGGGGAAATAGTTACTCTGATGTAATTGAGTAGGGTGAAGTATGAGTAACCCCAAGGAGGGACAAGGACCCAATTTGCCCGATGATAGATCGGGTGATGTCATTCTTAAGGGTAAATCATCATTTTTTTTCTTTTTATTTGGGTAGGTAATGATTATAGTAGATGTCAATTATGTTTTTTTTGCGAGTTGATGTTGGAATGCAATTTTGAGACAATGGGGACGACGACCATCGGTACTCGCTGGTCAGGTCTGTTACACCCCAAAGTTTCTATCATTGGATGGATGCGTAAGTATATATGTTGAAAGTTTTGGAGTACAGCGCATGTGAGGAAAGGCTCGGGGGATGAATATACGAGCATGGAATTGAGCGAGCAGGAGGCCATGGCCGGAGGCCAGGTGCCTTGGGCATCGTGCCGCGCCAGCCAACCCGACATGTCACGCCACTTGGCCGGCCCTATGGGCAGTGCGCCAAGCCCCTAGGACACCGACCCTCACATATATATATATATGTGTCTTTAAGTGTTGGAACTTCAATTTAAAATATCCCCTCAGCAGAGAAGTGAGAAGAGCAAAGGGTTTCTTCCCTTTTTCATAAAATTACACCGCTAAACTTTGTCCAAATGCAAATTCACCTTTGATAATGAGTTCTAGGCCTAGGAGAAGCGTCTCTACGAAGTTATTTCTTGAAAATTTGCTCGTTGTACCGTAACCCCGCCGAGTAAAGGTTGTCGGAATTACTTCAAATTGAGTCCTAAGAGGCTACAGGCAATCAGTAAGCATTTTTCCTTCTAAACTCTCGATAAATTGTGAGTTTTCGGTTGAATTGAACAAAGTTGAATTCTAGTTACCATTCTTTGAAAGACATTGTTCTTTGTCGCCTCCTACTATTGAAATAGCCTTATTTTCTCAGCGTAAAGGTTGCAATTGAGTGGAATTACTAGCTTTAGGTGGGAAACTATTTGATGAACAAAAGTAGGCATTTGAGGTATGTTAAGTATTATCCCTTTGGCAAGTTATTCTCATCGTATAATGATACGACCTATGTTCTCGAAAGTAGATAACGATCCTATATGTTGTTAGTAGCTATGCCAATAGATAATGATTCTATATGTTGTGCTTAGCTGCTAAAAGATGCATTGAGAGTATATGACAGTATCCCTCGTCGGGAAAGAGTATGTTTGACTCTTGCTAGGAGCGTCGTAGAAACTCCTCTACGCTTCTGCTCACTATATTAACAGAATTCTAATGTTTTGCTATCATGTCAAGGCCTTAGAAATTTAGGGTTAGCTGTTGGGCCTGATTTGGTAAGTTGGACAACATAGGGTGCAACCGCATTATATAACTTTCAGTTTGACGCCTGTATTGTTAGTAAAGCTCGCCCAGAGGCCATTGGCGTACCTTGATGCCTTTGGGGCCAGAATTTGGATAGGATGATCTTACCCTAGAGTAAGTTGCACCAGGGTTGCCTAGTGAATTGAGTGACAACCTTCCATATAGTTGGCCACTGTTAGTGACTATCAGTTTTAGTCAACTTAGTGCCTGTCGTACAGGTCGCCCAGGAAGTATCTCAGTTGTGCAAGTCTGATAGATCAGTGGACACCCTAAGGAGGGAACCTTATTAGTAGTTAGATGTGGGGCCAACACCCCAGTCTACTCTTATACATGTCCATATACAGGTTAACGCGAGTGGCTACGTCCAGATAAACTCGCCTACGAGGCAACGAATTGCCTAAAGAAGCCATAGGAGATCTGAACAGACTAGGTTAAAGTTAAAGGAACTCGTACTATAGCATCACAGTTTTACTTCTAGGATAGAAGTTATGTTAAGCTGTCTATGGAGAGTTAGGGCTGACTACCTAGGAGCATGTCTGATTAGTAGCAGCTCCATAATTGTTCTCAATGGACGAACTAAATAGTTGGTTACCTGCTACCTTACAGTTTCATTATGAGTTATACTTGCCTCAGCATGACCTTCAGATTATCGTTTAGGTCACCCGGACCTTGTCCTTTTCTGTCTAAGTCAACGGAGGTTGTGATCACTGCCAGGACCCTCTGGTCAGGTGTAGGTACACAGACTGTGCCTATTGGAAGCTATATAGACCAGTCCAGGGGTGAGTAAGACTAGTAGTCCCATTAGGCCTAAGGAGCCCAAATGGCTCATATTCAGTTACAGGAGCCCAGATGACTCATATTCAATTACAGGAGCTCAAACGGCTCATATACAATTACAGGAGCCAAGATTGCTCACATTCAGTGACAGGAGCCCAGACGGCTCATATATAGTTATAGGAGCCCAGACAACTCATATTAAGTGACAGGAGCCCAGACAGCTCATATACAGTTACAGGAGTCCAGATGGCTCATATTTAGTGACAGAGCCCAAACGACTCATATACAGTTATAAGCCTAGACGGCTCATACATAGTTATAGAAGCCTTGATGGCTCAGATATAGTTATAGTTACTTATAGGGCCTAAGGGGTACCAATAGGGGTATATAGACTGATTGGCACCTGCCAAGGCTTATGGGGGCCCAAGTAGGTTATTGCTGTGTTGCTTGTACCTTCCCGACTTATGGGGGTCAGGTTAGGTTCTTATTTGTATAGTTGCTTGCCAGCTATATCTTATGAATGTATAGTTATACAGTTTCAATTCATATATGTCTAGTGATTTACTAGGTGCAGGTTATGGATAAAAAAGCTTATAGGTTATCTCCTGCTCATTCTTGCTACTTATCTTTAGTCTTTATCAGCTTCTTATCAGCTTTTTATTACTTCCTTACATATTCGGTACATATTACTGACGCCCAACTACCGGGCGTTGCATAATTGCTTGCAGGTTTAGAAAGACGGGATTTAGGACCTTTATTAGTAGCTATTCAAGTAAGCAAATTGGTCAGCTCCTTTCATTCAGAGTTACTAGGTTGTAGAGGTTTATCTATCTTTTATTTGTATAACATTTGGACAGGTCGGGACTCTGTCCTAACCAATATTTCACTCATAGAGGCTTGCAGACTACAGTCTTCACTAGTTGGTTGTTGTTAGTCGTGTGGGGCCTATGTATGTCTTATTTTATGTATTGGTCGTGTGGGGCCTAGTTTAACTAATTAATAAGTTGCCTTGTCTCTAGAGTATGAATATGACCGCCTATTTTGTTCCTGTTAACTAGACAGCATGGTGGTCTTATCGGTCCGCATAAGATCCCTTTACTGTTATGTTGGCTGGGTTAGCTATTTTCTTTTGTAGGTGCTGGTGGCCTTGTCGGCCCAAGGCTATGTTTACAACCGAGATATAGCAATTTTTTTTCTTGGTTTTGAGTCGCTAGTAGGCACTAGAGGTGCATACTCCTAGACAGGTCAACCCAGATCCCAATGTGGCATTAGGTGTCTGTCATGCCTCCCAAGGTGGAGCGTGACAAACTTGGTATTAGAGCAGGTTATATCCCAGGGAGTTTGACAGCCGTGTCTAGTTGAATCTTGTTTATAAATGTGTTGTGCACCACATTTTATGAGCAGGAGGCTACGAGGCATGATAGAATTGTTACCCCTCCTTCTTTCAGATTGTGCTATAGAGCCGAGTTGTATAGGGTTGAGTCCCTAAGCTTTTCTTTCCGTGTCTGTCTAGAGTAATGGGTGATATAAGACAGACTCCAGCCAGTAGCAACTTAGCTACAACAGCAGGAGAGTGTACTTGTGAGATGCCATCATTGGGGGATAGCTAGTTTGAGGGCGAAAGCGGATGACTTTTAATCCCCCCAGTATCCTCCCGATGCACCAGGAACCTCATAAGATAATAAATATACCAACACCGTCCCTAGTTCTTTCAACAGCCTCAGAGTAGGAGGTCAGTAATATAGTATATGTATGAGTTGTCTTACTAGTAGATATTTAGAATTAGAAAGGGGCGACAGTTAATGTTGGGTTACTTGAGATATGTAAAGGATTGTGCAAAGTTTGTACCTCCAACTTTTAGAGTTTGTTCAGTTTCGTACCCTAGTTATGTTGTAGAATGATTGGTTTATTTCCCGCCTCCTAGTATTTTCTCAGTATGATAGAGAGCGTAAGTATTAATGCGATGTTGCCCAGAATGAATAGTAAAGGAGGGCTAGGATCATAGATTCTGGGAAGTGTTAGAAAGTGATTAAGATCCCTAGTATTTAAATAAGTTAGCTAGACCCTTACAACATTAAATAAGGAGGGTTGGTAGGATTGTAGCAGCACCCAAGTGCGAGTGAGAGTCCATAAACAGTAAATTCCTAGTAATAGCAAAGTTTAGGTCAGAAATAGACTAACCCCATCGCGGTGCGTGGATGGCGGTAGAGGATACATAAAGAACATTGGCTATAGCGCTAGTTCGTTATGTCGAAGGACAGAGAGATTATATGAGGGAAACTAGCTCGAGTGTGGGTTAGGATGGTATAGGTTGGTAGACTTTGCCAGTACTATCCTTTCTAGTACGGTGTGTGGGGCACGAACCCTGGTTTTCAGCCTATAGGAGTAAGGGAAAGGCATAAATATCTAGCTCTGGATAAGAACAGAGCCACCTCTAGGCGGTAGCAGACTGATAGAGCTTTGAATCACCGTCGAGTGTCAAGAAATAAGCATCAGGCTGATATTTAGATGGTAGCGAGATTGTGACCTAGAACACTGTGACAGTATGGAGATCCTAGCCTAGTGTAGCAAGAGATAAGGCCCAGCAGAAGGAGTCACTGGCCTTTGAGATAGTAGGGGATAGAGCCTTGAGACCTGAAAGTCGACTCTACATTCTAGATGTGGCAGGGCTTCATTAGTAGACTGTAGCAAGATACATCATGTCCGTTATTCCCTTACCTAGGATTGATGCAAATGCACCAGGTTATAAAAGAGATCCACTGGTGGCACAGGAAGAAGAAGGATATTGTTGAGTTATAGTATAAAGCTCCAATTATCAGCAAGTAAGGCTAGACATCATTGACCAGACAGGCTAATTCAGAAGATAGTCGTGCCTACGTGAAAGTGCGAAATAGTCAGTATGAATATAGCTATAGGGTTATCTCGTACTAGGTATAATTTCGACCCTAATGTGTTATTCTTGGGAGGCTAAGGAGATCAACTCATTTCTTGCTAGCCAGAATTATGTTTCAGCTAAAGATTATGCTGAGTTACCTGCTAAAGAGATAGTCTGGTTACATGATGTCCCGAGGTCTATTAAATGTGATAGAGAGGCACAACCCATAGCTAGGATTAGGAAAGAGTGATAGAACGGATTGAGACGTAAGTTAAGATGAGTACATCTTCTCGTCCCTAGATGAAAGGGCCAAGCAGTGCACACGATTCAAATGCTCGAAAATATGTAACGGGTGGAGAGGTAGGTCCTCTATATGATAGACCTGAAGCAGGTAGACTAGGGGTAGTTGAACTGGGCATACTACATTAGTCATACGAAAAAAGTTACACTTATTAGAAGATATGTACCGGCAGCCCAGGGTCGTCAGGAGCCCTATTCTAATGTATGGTGTATGGAGTTAGAGATTGACGTAATGATTGGGTATTCTTGAAAGATTCGCCAATGAAGGGCGTTATAAGATCTGATAAGAAGGGCAAGCCTAGCCCTAGATTTATTAAGCTCTTTGGATGATCATGGCCAAGTGGCCTTTGAGATTGAGTTGCATTCGGGGCTAGGATATGCTCATCAACATTACACAAGTGCGTAGAAGACCTTTTCTCAGATTGATCCAATCGGGGATACTCAAGCTACAGAACTGTTGTTCTAAGGAGAGACTCCAATAGTTGTATTAGATCATTATAGGAGTCATCTTGAGAACCAAAGTTGTAGCTTATTAGAGTATCACGGGGAAACAGAGATATAGAGGAAATGAATTGAGAAACTACGAATAATGCGAAGAGTGGATAGTTTCAGTTGTTTAGCCTCTACTACGATATTATACAGACTCAGACAATTTAAGTTAAGGCAAGATAGTTTCAGATGCTATACAGCTGAAATTGTTGCTATTGTTATCAATTGTTTACATATATGTGGTGGAGCTATGTTTCAGTTACAGGTAGCATACTGTGAGATGCCTGTGTTGGACTTCTCTGCGTTTCAGGTTTCTGGATAGTCAATATTACAGAGGAGACTCTGCCAAAATATTTCTAGCAATAGTTAAAGGAGTTGAATCTTTTAAATCTATAGATTACATTCAAGGAAAAATGTTCCTATGGGGAGAATGATGTTACACCCCGTAAATTTCTATCATTTGAGGGATGCCTGTGTACGTATGTTGAGAGTTTTTAAGTACGAAGCATGCGAGGAAGGGATCAGGGGAAGAATATACGAGCATGGCATCGAGCGAGCAGGAGGCTAGGGCCGGAGGCCAGGCACCTTGGGCACCACACCGCGTCGCGCCCCTTGGCCGGCACTATGGCCGGCGCGCCGCGCCCCTAGGACACCGACCGCCACTTATATATATATATATTGGTGGAGCNTTTGTGTGTGTGTGTTTATGTGTTGGAACTTCATTTTAAAATATCCCCTCGACAGAGAAGTGAGAGGAGCGAAGGGTTTCTTCCATTTTTCATCAAATTACGCCACTAAACTCCATCCAAACGCAAATTCACCTTGGATAAAGAGTTTTAGACCTACGAGAAGCATCTCTACGGAGTTATTTCTTGAAAATTTACTAGATGTAACAGAACCTCGCCAAGTAAAGGTTGTTATAATTACTTCAAATTGAGTCCTAAGCGGCTACATACAATAGGCAAGCATTTCTCCCTTCTAAACTTTCAAGAAATTGTTAGTTTTGGCTGAATTGAATAAGTTTGAATTGTAGTCAACGTTCTTTGAAAGAAATTATTGTTTGTCGATTCCTACTATTGAAATAGCCTTATTTTCTTAGCGTAAAGGCCGCAAATAAGTGGAATTACTGGCTTTAGGTGGGAAACTTTTTGATGAATGAAAGTCGGCATTCGAGGTATATTAAGGCTTATCCCTTCGGCATGTTATTCTCGTCGTATAAGGATACGACCTATGTTCTCAAATGTAGATAATGATCCTATATGTTGTAAGTAGCTGCTGTCAGTAGGTAATGATTCTATATGTTGTGGTTAGCTGCTAAAAGATGCATTGAGAGTAGATTGTAGTATCCCTCGTCGAGAAGGAGTATGTTAAGTGTGACTCATGCTAGGAGCATCATAGTAACTCCTCTGCGCTTGTGTTCACTATATTAGTAGAATTTTGATGTTTTGCTGTCATACCAAGGCCTTAGAAGTTTAGGGTTAGCTATTGGGCCTGATTTGGTAAGTTGGATAGCATAGGGTACAGTTGGGCGATATAACTTTCAGTTTGACGCTTGTATTGTAAATAAAGCTCGCCCAGAGGCCGATTGCGTACCTTGTTGCCTTCGGGGCCAGAATTTGGATAGGATGGTCTTACCCTAGAGTTAGAGGCACCAGGGTTTCCTAGTGAATTGAGTGACAACCTGCCATATAGTTGGCTACTTTCAGTGACTGTTAGTTTCAGTCGACATAGTGCCTGTCGTACAGGTCGCCCAGGAAGTCATCCCAATTCTGTAAGTTTGATAGATCAGTGGACACCCTAAGGAGGGAACCTTATTAGTAGTTAGATGTGGGGCCAACACCCCAGCCTACTCTTATAGATTTCCATGTGTAGGTTGCTGCCAGTGGCTAGGTCCAGATAAACCTACCTACAAGGCTACGACTCGCCTAGAGAAGCCATAGGAGATCTAAACACACTAGATTAAAGTCTAAAGGAACTCATGTTGTTACACCCCAGAATTTTTTTTTATGATTATTTGATGGTTATATGTCATACTAAGGGNGTTATATGTCATACTAAGGGAATTATGGGTCGTATGTTGTTCGTAGGTGAGGAGGGAAACATGTGCAAAGGGAAAAGCGAAGAGTATGTGAACTTTGTAATTAAGGGTCAACTATAAATGGACATATATCCAAATATATAATGATTCAGAGGTCCTATAGCCTATCAAATGAAATATGTTTGAGTATAGTTTACAGTAAAAAAAACCACTCGTCAATCGGAGTTCGGAGTAAAAAGTTATGCTTGTTTGAAGACAACACCGTCGGCTAGAAAGGAGCTCATGCGCGCGGGCGCCGAGACAGGCTGGCAGCAGGCGCACGCGCGCGCGAGGGCACACGGGCACCGCCCAGCTTGCCTATATGAAGTAATTTTGAGCTAAAAAGCTCATTTCTACTCCGTTTCACCTCTTTTTTTAAAAAAAATTCGCATAATTAAGAGCTCTATCCAATGGTGAAAAGATATCCCAGGTAAGAAACATCACTCTTGTCTCTTTTGGGCTTTGAAAAGAGAACCTTGGAAGGAAGTCATGACTTATTGTTGTCTTGTTGTTGATTGTGGTATTGCTGCATTTTTAGATGATTCTAGGTCGAGGAAACAGTAGGAGTTTACTCCTACTTTAGTTGATAACATCTCTAAGAAAGGGTAAGTAATTCCCTTTCTGATTTCTTTAAGTTTATAAGGTTATAACTTGGAGAATGTTGTAGTATTGTGTTGGTGTTTCTTTGTGTGTTTTTGTGGCGTGTTGCTGCCCATTTTTTCAAGAACTTTGGTGAAGTGAAGTTGCTTCTTGTTGGGTTTGTAAATTGGACTTGGAAGGATCCTTAAGGAGTAATCTTGAAAGGAAGATTTTTGGAAAAATTAGAGTCGACGTTCCAAGGTATGTAAAGGCGTCGCTATTCTTATTTTCCAAGCACGAAATCTTGTTGTTTATCAAGCCAATGTTCCTATGTTTTGTGTTCCTATTGAGTCATACATGATTCTACCCAAAGTATTAGGAATACTTCATAGAAGGCTTGAAGAGTTAAATATGCTTGCAGTGAACAAATGTGAAGTGGAAGGCGTATTGTTTATGATTATTGTTGTAGTTGTAAATCAAGTATGAAGTCCCCTAAGTGTGGGCACCGTGAGTGGTCCTTTATATTATTTCATGCACGTGATATCAAATGTGTTCAAAATTCTAGTTGCCATGTGAAATTTGTAAAAAGGAAAGAAGACGACACGCAAACGAACTTAACGCTAGAAAATAATTTTAAGATAAATAAGGGTAAATGAGAACAATGAAATGAAAATTCCTTACAATAGTTATCCACCCTCTTACGAATATGTTCTAAGGTAGATAAGGCCAAGAGGAGATTCTTGATTTCTCTCCCTTTGTCTAACTAACTAGTTAACGAGTTTTCGAACAAACCGATACATTGAACTTGAAAGATAGAACTCAAATGTGTAAATTATTGATATTTCTATGAAACCATCTTTTTGGGAGGGCTATACACAGTTTATTAATGTTTAGAATGTTATACGAAAATAATTATATGTTTAGGCTTATTCCTACGTTCAAGTTACACGCTAGGGAAACAACAATTGTCTTTAGAGTGCCGTCGTAAATTTACTATAACTCTTGTGCTATCTGAACCTCTTGAGAGTCAACAAGGCATTAAGTTAAATAAGTGATATAAATACGTTATGTGGTAATGATATAATGAGTATTAGGTGACCACCTTGTATAAATCAGCTAGANTTTATGTTAAGTTATCGATTCTAAGTGTTGAAATTGTCTTCCATGACCGAAAAGGGTGATCCTAGGAGCTTCTAATCCATTTATAATAATGTAAGCTTTCATAAGCTCCTCGGTTAATTACAAAGTTGTGAAAGTAAATCCAACGTCGTCCGCATTATGGCTATAAGTCTTTTTTTTTCCTATAAGGCAGCACTTGGAGAGTTTCTTATGAATTATCAAGTTGAACAAATCCAAATCTCAGATTTTTAAGTAATGTCTTCAAGTCCCTAAGTTATGTTGAAGGGTGTTATGATAATCTAAGAAGTTTTCAAGAGATCATATTCCGAGAATCATGCTAATTTCCCGATCAAGTATTTGAAGTTGCGTACCAGCCTAAGAACTTATGTCTTTATATGTATTTCCAGTAAGAAGTCTTAATGTATATTATTTTCATATTATAACATACAGTTGAATTTTTTTTCCAGTTATATTCAAGTGACGCATCTATATGTTTAGCTCTTGTTGAGTTATCATTTGAATTCCCCAAATTCAGAAGAGTGATTCTCCCATGTACCAATGTTCCTAATATCTAAGTATAAGAACAAAGTATGAAAATGATCAGTTAAGCTTAGAACTTCTAATCCTAGGAAGTCACCTGGAGGTCACTCAGCTAACTAAATATGATTTTATACGTTATAAAGAAGTCTCATACGTTGTATGTCTGTAATTCAGCTCTCAACTCTACGTATATGTTAAGCATTATGACAATAACTCCAAGTTTCAAGTTATAAGTCCCATGTTTTCCTGCAAATAAGGCAAATGAATTGAGAACTGCATGTGCTCATCGATGTGATAAGTTATTCAATGAAGTTCCAATGTATAGTTGTCAATACATGTAAAGGTACCACCCTGTGGGCAGTATATATATGTAGTTCCCAGATGTCAAAGGATTGTATAGAAATAGGAATGTATGTGCTTCTACTCAAGCGATACGTTAAATTGGTAAGACTATCTATAGGACATTGCTTGTAAGTCTTCTAAAATTCTTATGTTGGCTAAACCTCCTGAA
>JACEIK010000548.1:94940-108342 GCA_018107945.1 Datura stramonium | reverse complement strand
TTCAAACAAATAGATGGAGTTGAGTAAGTATGGTTTGATAAGAAGCGGCAATAGAAAGAGGATGTGCTTACAAAAATAGAATGTATGTTTATGATACAAGTCATGGAAAAGTTAAAGATGTTATGGCTAAAGTGACACCCCAGAATTTTTTTTAATGACTATTTGATAGTTATATGTCATAATAAGGGGATTATGGGTTTTATCTTGTCCGTAGGTGAGGAGGGAAACATGTGCAAAGGGAAAAGCGAAGAGTATGTGAAGTTTATAAATAAGGGTCAACTTTAAATGATCATATCTCAAATATATAATGATACAGAAGTCCCATAAAATGTCAAATGAAATATATTTGAGTCTAGTTTACAGTGAAAAAAACCGCTCGTCAATCATAGTTAGGAATAAAAAGTTATGCTCATTTGAAGATAGCACTATTGGCAAGGAAAGCGCCCAGGCGCGCGGGCGCCAAGACGGGCAGGCAGCAGGCGCGCGCGCGGGCGAGGTCATGTCGCACGGCGCCGCCCAAACCCTTGCCAGCCAGCCTATATGAAGTAAAATTGAGCTAGAAAGCTCATTTTTACTCCGTCTTAGTTGATTTTTTTTTCAGAATTCAGAGAATTCAAAAACCTATCATATGGTAAAAAGATATTCCAGGTAAGAAACTTCACTCTTGTATATTTTGGGCTTTGAAAAGAGAACCTTGGAAGGAAGTCATGACTTGTTGTTGTCTTGTGGTTGATTGTGGTATTGCTGCGTGTTTAGATGATTCTAGGTAGAGGAAACAGTAGGATTTTACTCGTACTTTAGCTGATAACATCTCCAAGAAAGGGTAAGTAATTCCCTTTTTTATTTCTTTAAGTTTATGAGGTTATAACTTGGAGAATGTTGTAGTATTGTGTNATGAGGTTATAACTTGGAGAATGTTGTAGTATTGTGTTGTTGTTTCTTTGTGTGTTTTTGTGGCATGTTGCTGCCCAATTTTTCCAGAACTTTGGTGAAGCGAAGTTGCTTCTTGTTGGGTTTGTAAATTGGACTTGAAAGTATCCTTAAGGAGTAATCTTGAAAGGAATATTTTCGGAAAAATTAGAGTCGACGTTCCAAGGTATGTAAAGGCGTTCCTTTCCTTATTTT
Organism: Datura stramonium; assembly: GCA_018107945.1. NCBI lineage: Eukaryota > Viridiplantae > Streptophyta > Magnoliopsida > Solanales > Solanaceae > Datura > Datura stramonium. The sequence continues at coordinate 107,217 of JACEIK010000548.1, read as the reverse complement.
TCAAGCACGAAACTAAGTTATTGAAAGGATCAATATTCTTATGTTCTTCAAATCATATTGAGGAATGTATGATCCTTTCCAAAGGGTTGTGACTACTTGGCATAAAGCTTGAATTGTTATGAATGGTTGAAGCGAACAAACGTGAAGGGAAAGGAGTAATTTTTATACAATTGTTTCCGGAGTTCTAAATCGAGTCTGAAGTCCCCTTAACGTGGGCACCGTGAGCTGGTCCTTTTCAGTATACTGTATATGTTATGTTGAATATATGTTAAGATCTGNCCGTGAGCGGTCCTTTATATTATTTCACTCATGTGATATCAAATGTGTTCAAAATTCTAGTTGCCATGTAAAATTTGTAAAAAAGCAAGAAGACGACACGCAAATGAACTTAACGCTAGAAAACAATTTTAAGCTAAATAAGGGTAAATGAGAATAATGAAATGAAAATTCCTTACAATAGTTATCCACCCTCTTACGAACATGTTCTAAGTTAGTTAAGGCCAAGAGGAGATTCCTTAATTTCTCTCCATTTGTCTAACTGGCTAGTTAACGAGTTTTCGAACAAACCGATACGTTGAACTTGAAAGATAGAAATTGAATGTGTAAATTATTGATATTTCTATGAAACCATCTTTTTGGGAGGGTTATACAAAGTTTATTAATGTTATAATGCTATACGAAAATAAGTATATGTTTACGCTTATTCCTACGTTCTACACGCTAGGGAAACAACAATTGTCTTTAGAGTGCCGCCTAAATTTACTGTAACTCTTGTGCTATCTGAACCTCCTGATGCATTAAGTTAAATAAGTGACATAAATACGTTATGTGGTAATGATATAATGAGTATTAGGTGAACACCTTGTATAAATCAGCTAGAGTTGAACGTTTGTAAAATAGTAACTTAAGTTAAAGAGAAGCTCTCTGCTATACCCCAAAACGTTTATGTTAAGTTATCGATTCTAAGTGTTGAAATTGTCTTCCATGATCGAAAAGGGTGATCCTAGGAGCTTCTAATCCATTTATAATAATGTAAGCTTTCGTAAGCTCCTCGGTTAATTACAAAGTTGTGAAAGTAAATCCAACGTCGTCCGCATTATGGTTATAAGTCTTTTTTTTTCCTATAAGGCAGCACTTGGAGAGTTTCTTATGAATTCTCAAGTTGAACAAATCCAAATCTCAGATTCTTAAGTAATGTCTTCAAGTCCCTAAGTTATGTTGAAGGATGTTATGCTAATCTAAGAAGTTTTCAAGAGATCATATTACGAGAATCATGCTAATTTCCCGATCAAGTATTTGAAGTTGCCTACCAGCCAAAAAACTTAAGTCTTTATATGTCTTTCCAGTAAGAAGTCTTAATGTATATGATTTTCATATTATAACATACAGTTGAATTTTTTTCAATTATATTCAAGTGACGCATCTATATTTTTAGCTCTTGTTTAGTTATCATTTGAATTCCCTAAATTCAGAAGAGTAATTCTCCCATGTACCAATGTTCCTAATATCTAAGTAAGTATAAGCACAAAGTATGAAAATGATCAGTTAAGCTTAGAACTTCTAATCCTAGGAAGTCACCTATAGGTCACTCAGCTAACTAAATACGAATTTATACATTATAAAGAAGTCTCATACATTGTATGTCTGTAATTCAGCTCGCAACTCTACGTAATAGTTAAGAATTATGAAAATAACTCCAAGCTTCAAGTTATAAGTCCGATGTTTTCCTGCAAATAAGGCAAATGAATTGAGAACTGCATGTGCTCATCGACGTGATAAGTTTGGGAATGAAGTTCCAATGTATAGTTGTCAATACATGTAAAGGAACCACCCTGTGGGCAGTATATATATGTAGTTCTCGGATGTCAAAGGATTGTATAGAAATAGGAATCTATGTGCTTCTACTCAAGCGATACATTAAATTGGTAAGACTATCTATAGGACATTGCTTGTAAGTCTTCNATAGGACATTGCTTGTAAGTCTTCTAAAATTCTTATGTTGGCTAAACCTCCTGAAGGTCCGTCGAGTCACTGAGTTGACACGTTTGTATATAATTTGACATCTTTACGTGATATATGTGCACATTTTCTAATTTTACATGGTATATGTGCTCACTTGTATTTATATGTTACGAAAGAGATCGATTACAACCACAGATTAAGCATTTGTCATTTCAATGCTACATGTGCTAAATTGACTCGGTATAAGCTTTATTGGCTCCATTAATGATTATGATTGAGAATGTTTTTATTTTACCCCGGTATTGCACCGGACCCGAAAGGCGAACATCTGGGCAAGGGAAAGCGCAGTGCGCCTGGTGCAAATGGCTTTCTTTTTTCATGATATATCAATCAGAATGGAGGGTCCTGGAGATGTTTTTATTTTACCCCGGTATTGCTCCGGCTGGAAATGTTTTTATTTTACCCCGGTATTGCACACCAACTAGAGATGTTTTTATTTTACCCCGGTATTTCACACCGGCTGGAGATGTTTTTATTTTACCCTAGTGTGGTAAACCCGTTGGACGAATTTTATATATGGATTTACGGTTGGTTGGTCGCTGGCATTACAATTATAATTTCTTTCTTGTGCATTTATTAATTGCATTTTCATCTTATTATAGAGTTATTATCAAGTTTAAGTTTCCAGGATTCTAGGTTGTTACCATTCCTTATTCCTGCTTCAGTTATCAGTTATGTTATAGTAAGTTGATATCAATTACAGGTTGCAGAGTTACAGGTTATATTTATCCTTTACATGTTTATGTGCTAAGTTATTTATTACAGGTTTGTTATCTCATGGTTACAGTTTCAGCCTTACATACCAGTACATTTCATTCGTACTGACGTCCCCTTGCTTGGGGACCTGCGTTCGTGCCGCAGGTGCAGGTAGAGGTCAGGATGGCCATTTGAGTAGCAGTTCGTGAGATCAACAGATGGTTGGTATGGTCCTTTCTTCCTAGAGCTAGGGCCTAGTTATTTATGGTTGAGTTTTTAGATACGGTTATGGGTAGGTCGGAGCCTTGTTTCGACCATCAGTCAGTTTACTCTTTAGAGGCTTTGTGGACTTAGTGTGTACGGTGTTATTCAGTTTGTGGCCTTGTCAGGTTATTGTTGCTTGGTTTAGCACACTAATTGCCTTGGTTGCATTTCGATTGTTTACCTCGTATTGTTAAGACCTTATGGGTCCAGTTTATTATTCAGTTGATTATGAAAGGTGGCCTGGATGGCCTAAGTGTTATAGTTACAGATGTCATATAGCCGACTTCTCGATCAATCATGAATCGAGTGCCAGTTGCACCCTACCCCAGTTTTGGGGCGTGACACATACCATTGTATCATAGTGTTACTTCCAGGATAGGAGTTATGGTAAGCAATATGTGGAGAGCTAGTGCTGACTTCTTAGGAGCATGTCCGAATAGTAGCAGCCCCACAGTTGTTCTCAGTGGAGGAACTAAATAGTTGGTTACCTGCGACCTTACTATTCGCTTATGAGTTATACTTTCCTTAGCATGACCTTCAGACTATCGTTTAAGTCACCCTGACCTTGTCCTTTACCGTCTAAGTCGACAGAGGTTGTGATCACTGCCAGGACTCTCTGGTCAGGTGTAGTCACACGGACTGTGCCTGTTGGTAGCTTTATAGACCAGTCCAGGGGCTGGTATGAGTAGCATTCATGTTTGGAATAAGGATCCAATATGGCTCATATTTAGTTACAGGAGCCCAAACGACTCATATACAGTTACAGGAGCCTAGAAGGCTCATATTCAGTTGCAGAAGCCCAAACGGCTCATATACAATTACAGGAGCACAACTTGCTCATATATAGTTATAGGAGCTTAGATGGCTTATGTATAGTTATAGGAGCCTAGATGGCTCAGATACGGGTATAGTTACTTACAGAGCCTAAGGGGCACCAATAGGGGTATATAGACTAACTCATTACTTATGATAGTATGTTTTATAGAATAATTGACCTATTTATCAATTTATGAGTTTTTTCTTATGATTTCAAGCATGACAAGCTATATGATTTCTATTAATAAAACTTAGGTCATTATGTTCAGCTTATGATGACTAATTTATGATTATGAATATCTCAGATATATGTCCTTTATCATGTGGTCCTTACTTTCATGATCTCTTTTGATATATATTCATGATTTCAACCAACATTATACTAAGAGTGTTTTACTTACCTTACATACTCAGTACATTCCAAATACTGACCGCATACTTTATGCTATATAGTCTCATGATATAGGTTTGGGTGATCCCTCCCAATCTCGTCACTAGCTTGCACTCCCTCAGTTCAGCTCAATCTCGCTTTGGGTGAGTCCTCATCATCCGAGAACATCTACGAGTTATGCTTGTTATGTTTGTTCTAGTTTTATACTTGGAGTTATCTAGGGGCTTCTCCCAGCATCTCATCAGATAGCAGAGGTTTTCATACATAGACTTAGCATGTTTATCTCGTGACGCAACATTGTGATATTATAACTTTGTTTATGCTTTATGATATTTAAACTTTCACTTAACAATGCTTAGGCTAATTTCTACTTGATTATGCTCTTAACTCATGGTATGTATGTACCATGGGTTAGCTTGGAGCCATTCGTGGTTTTAGGTCCCATGTCTCAATCTTGGGTCTCAGCTCGGGTTGTGACATTTCCCTATCCCATTCATTGATCAAATGCTTGATCGAGTAGCTAGGTGAGATTATTATCTCTTTCTTGATAGATATTATGGATACAATTAGATTTCAATAGCTCTAGATGACCAAGAGAAAATGACTTTTAATTATCTATATGGAACCTTTGCATTTAAAAGAATGTCGTTTGGGCTTTGCGATGCCCTAACCATGTTTCAAATGTGTATGATATATTCTCTTGTATCGTGGAAGACACCATGAAAGTATTCATGGATGAATTCTCCGTGGTGAGTGATTCATTTAAGGATTGTTTGTCTCACTTAAATGATGTCTTGAAGTGATGTAAGGAATGAATCTGGTCCTAAATTGGTAGAAATGTCACTTTATGCTGAAACATGGTATTGTTTTTGGTCATAAAATTTTAGAGAAAGGGATAGAAGTAGACCAAACAAAAATTGATGTTATATCCAAGCTACCACCCCTGAAAACTGTTTAAGGGGTAAGAAGTTTTTTAGGTCATGCGGGTTTTTACAGATGATTCATCAAGGGCTTCTCAAAAGTGGCTCACACTTTGTTTAGATTGTTGGACAAGGAGGCTATATTTCATGTTGATGATAGTTGTATGAAGGCATTCCTTTGTTTGAAGGAGAAGCTCTTATCATCATAGCACTTGGTCTAAACCGTTCAAATTAATGTGTAATGCTAGTTGTGTTGCTTTAGAGGCTGTGCTTGGGCAAAGGAAGGATGAATTCTTCCATCTGATATATCATGCCAACAATCCCTTGAATGAAGCTTAAAGAAACTACACGGTAACGGAGAAAGAGTTGCTTACGGTTGTATTTACTTTTGAGAAGTTTCGAGCTTATCTTTTGGGTACGAAAGGTGTGGTTCTTACGAATCATGCTAAACTTTGTTACGTTACAGAAAAAAAGATGCTAAACCCAAACTCATTCCTTGGGTTTTCTTGTTGCAAAAATTTAATTTTGAAGTAAAGGATCATCAAGTTTGTGAAAATTAGGTGGGTGACCACTTTTCCCAATTAGAGGAAGAAGGTAGGCCCATTGGAGAACTTGGCATAATGATTCATTCCCGAATGAACATATTTTAGCAGCCTCTCATAATCTAATTTAATAATTTGCTAATTTTGAAGACTTTTTGGCTAGTGATGTTATGCCTGAAGTTCAAATTTTCCACCAAAAGAAGAAGTTCTTGCATAATGTCCACATATTTTATTGGGATGAGCCTTACCTTTTACGCATATATGCTGATGGCATAATTCGCCGATGTGTTCCTGAAATAGAAATGATTCCCATCTTAGAAGCACGCCATTTTTCACCTGTTGGAGGTCATCATGGTGGTATGCGAATAACTTCAAAGGTCCTACAGTATGGGTTTTATTGGCCTACTATTTACCACGATGCCCATGATCTTGTAAAGCATTGTTACCAATGCCAACATTCTGGTGGCATCTCTAAGCATCATGAACTCTCCTTAACTCCTATCTAAGAGGTCAAGCTATTTGATGTATAGGGAATTTATTTCATGGGATCTTGTGTGAGTTCCTATGGGAACACATATATTCTAGTGTCTGTATACTATGTGTCAAAATGGGTGGAGGCCGATGCATTACCTAATAATGAAGGGAGAAGTGTAAATGCATTCTTGAAGAAACATATCTTCTCTAGGTTCAACACCCCTCGTGCCATCATCAGTGATGGGGGATTTCATTTTTTCAATCGGCTGTTTAGTGCATTACTTGCAAAATATAGGGTGAAACATAAAGTTTCCACTCCTTACCATCCCCAAATGAGTGACCAAGTGGATGTATCTAATTAGGATATCAAATCTATTCTAACAAAGACAGTAAATGCCAATAGAACATATTGGGAAAATTAGTTAGATGATATGCTTTGGGCATGCCAAACTGCTTTCAAAACACTTATTGGAATGTCTCCTTATCAAATGGTCTTTGGTAAGGCTTGCCACCTACCCGTAGAACTTGAAAATAAGGCTATGTGGGCATTGAAAAGATTAAATCTCAATTGGGAAAAAGCTACTCATGCAAAGGTTCATAATCTTAATTAGATTGATGAGGTCAAGATGCAAACTTACAAGAATGCTTCCCTATATAAGGATCAAATGAAACACTTTAATAATTAGAGAATATTGAAATGGTAGTTTGCTCTTTGGGATTGGGTGTTTCTACTTAACTCAAGGGTTTGTCTACTCTTGAAAAAATTGAAATTCAAGTGGTCTGATCCACTAAAAATGTCTCAAGTCTTTCCAAATGGGGCCATTAAACTCGAACAGGAAGACGGGCTGAAGTTTAATGTGAATGGACAATGAGTCAAGAAATACTTGGGTATCCCTAAAGAAGTCACCCTAATTGGGGTCACTTACCTAGATGAGTCATACCAATGAAGTACTTTCATCGTGCCACGACATTAAATCAAGCGCTTCTTAAGAGGAAAACCAAGTGTTCATCACGTTTTAAATTTTTTTCTTCACTTGTTGTTTTTGTTCTTATGCTAGGTAGTTTCTATCTCAACACGAGCTATCTCAGGAAATGTCTCGAAGGCAACTATGAAACACATGCGAGTTGCATGCGAGGTTCTATGGTACACAGGAGTAATACACTCCCCAACTAGAACCTCAACAAAATATTGATATCATTTTAGAACACATGTGCTTCCTACTGGGTCATCATGTCCTAACTTGCGATTTGTAGGAGTCGCATATGTGGAGAGCTAGAGAGTTCCCACTTGAGCTTTAAATTTAGGAGCTCTTTCAAAGAACATACGTAATGCAGGTCCCAACCTACAACACACAAGTGTAATGCATATCCTTGGACAGATCACTAAAGCTTCTAATGCATAAATTCTCATCCACATCTATTTTGCACATGAGGCCGCATGCACCAACCTAAGGCATGAATGTGTAGAGCAGGTTTGAGGTAGTGTCCTGAAGCTTTTATTCTTTGCAAGTACATCTCCTATGCGCCAGGCATGCCTGCGAATGTGCCTCTACCTGTCCAGGGAATTCTTGCACTTATTCTTCCCTTATTTTGCTTAGTCTTACACACCGGAGACAATATATTATTTTCATTGGGGTTGAAGTATAAGTAGCCCATTCGTTAGTGATGCATGAGTTGGCCCTATGATAGATTGGGTCACATTATTCTTAAGGGAAAATCGTCATTTCTTCAAGTTTCTATTAGTGCGTGATTTAACATTGTCTTTGTAGATAATAGTTAGTTTAATAAACTCCAAGGATTTTCTTTATACCATGAATCTTTTTCAAGGAGCAAAATTTTCCTTGTCTTGATTTTTGTGTCGAATCCAGTGACTTTTTCCAATGATGGATTGAGAGAAAACTTTCTTAAGGGAATAATTCATATTCTAGTTTCCTATTTTGAGTCCACGTTGCACTTGTCTTGAGCGGTACCATCAAAAAAAATTTCTTGGAAAAGGAAATTATATATATGAGAAAAGTGGGGCAAGTGAATTTTTTTCAAAAAATAATTCTCTTGTCATGATATATACATTCTTTATTTGGCTTTTTAATTTACAAATGAGTTGTGCGACGCTCGAAATAATTTGTCAAAAGTCATGTTTTTCAATTGATTTTGAGAATAGCTATACTCCTTGGAATTGTGATGCCTTTTGTGGGATGGTTGTAGCTTGTTGTTATGTATGCATATTGTTTGGAAGTTGCCCCTAACGTGATTCAAGGCAAAATCCTAGATGTGGCTGAACTTGGAAAATGACCCTAGGCCCTCTTGAATAATCACTTCACCAAAAAAAATGTCCTCCTTTAATATTGATCTTAGCTAACCCTTTTTGAGCCTTAAACCTTTTTTATTGAAACCCATATTACATACCTTTACCCTTCTTAAATTCTCTATTTCGGCACCTGTTCCTCCCTAATTGGTAGTGATAAAAAAATGGGGGGTGGGGGAGGGAGGATGTGAATAAAAAATATGAAATGTTGATGTAGGCAAAGGCCTAACTTTTGGGTGTTTGAATTAATGAGAAAATGAGGAATGATCTTCAACGTGAGGTAGCATTGAATGCTTATCATAGAAATGGATTCTTGAAGCCTTTGATGAAAGAAACAAAGAAAAGAATTGAGTGGTGCTATCTCTTATCTAAGTGAATGCTTAATGACCAAAATAATAATGTCTAGAAGAATGGCTCTTGAGTGAACATGGATTGTGAAAAGGAGAAATAAGGTGGAATTGACTCAATAATGTGAGCGGTGTACTTGATTTGGTTCACAAAAACATTAGGGAGGTCCAATAACTTGAACAAAATGATTTCCCACCCTTACCCCTAGCCAACATTGTAACCTACAAGTCCTTAGTTATTCTGACCTTTGCAACTCTACATTAGTGGTGAATTACATAAAGCGCAAGCCTATGGTTCTATGTATGTACACTTAAATGAATTTGAGAAAGTGAGCATCTTTGTGTCATCTTATAATCCCTATTTTTGAATTGCATTATTGTGAGTGGGATTCTCTCTTATGGTGAGTGACATTGCACCCTTAGAGTAAATGGTAAAATCTTGATGTCAATTGAGACTTATGAATATGAAATGTTGTGCAGTAAACTTCTAGAAAATCCTTGAAGGTTGATGTCAATGACTTGAGATGCAAGTAAATCTTGCTTGAGAGGGAAATTTCCCCCGGTTTCAACTGAAAAAGTGAAGTCTCTTGAGAAGAAAAGATTTTTAAAGTGATGATTTTTGCTAAGTGCTCATGGTGGTAGCAATTGAGATTTTTGCTTGTGTTTGAGTCTTTTTATTTTGAGTCTTTTTGTCATTTTGGTTTATTTTGAGTCTTAGTAGTTCTGCGTGCATCCCTTATGTCTTCATAAGCTTGAGTCAATTCCTATTTTTAGTGAACGTTTTTCTTGAGAATGAGCAATAGTTCAAGTGTGAGGGTTTGATGAGTTGGTAATTTACTAACTTATCTAGCTCCTAAGCATGAGCTATTGCTCTGTTTTAATGCAATTTAAAAGGATTTTATGCTATTGTTCTCTTATGTGCAGGCATTTCTTTGAAACAAGGATGATGGAGGATTTGAACTTAAAGTAATATGTCATAGGAACGACAAGCGACATGCGTGCCTTTAGTTAGCACCTGCGACCACCAGGTGCCATATAGGAAGAGATGATGTTTTACTGGCAATGGCCTTATGTATCGTAAGCCAGCATCTGTGGTCTGCAAGTTCTATGGAGGAAGAGGTGAGAGAAGACTACCCTAAACTGCTGATGCACCTGCATGCCGCAAGTCCGCACTTGCGAAATGCAGGTGCCAACACAAGTGATCCGAGCTTCCTCCGAAGGGCAAAATCTTCTAGAAGAAAAGTACATACTTGGGAAGCTTCCAAGGATATTTCGGAAAATTTTCAAGGAATATATACATATTCTTTATTTCATTTGGAAGGGAGGAGTGAGATTCTCAAGGATAGAGAATATTGTAGAGTAGAGAGTATAATTTTCTACTTTCTTCTTCTTCTTATTCCTAGTGAAAACCCCATTTTTGAAGATACAAAGCTGGGAATTGATTTTAATAGCTTATGATGAATGGTTTTTAGGATTTCCTCTTTGGTATAATTTTTCTTTCCCTAATTATGAATAGTTATTTCTCTTCTAGGAGTGTGTCTGAATGATGGGTGTTTAGAATTGATTGGGTATTGACTAATTGATTTTAGAATTTATTATAATGCATGAGTCAATTGATTTCTTCGAGTTTTAATCTAAATATATAATGGTTGCAAACATTAATTTAATTCTCTAATTTTGCTTTTACTTGAGAAAGAGAAGAGAAGTTAGGTAAGACGTAAATAATGAGGATTTGGAGCTTTTATCTAAGGATTAGAGCTACAAATAGTCTATGTCCGCCTATATAATAGGACACAAGACAATCTGCCTATATAATAGAACATAAGGCAGTTTGCCTGTATAATAGAACATGAGGCAGTCTGCCTATATAATAGAACACAAGGCAATGTGACTGTACAATAGGACACAAGGCAGTTTTCCTATATAATAGGACGCAAGGCAATCCGCGTGTATAATAGGACACTAGATTCAATCTCTACATTACAATTTCCCCTCTAGTTATAGGCCTTTTGCATTACAGCTGCCCCGCCAATCGGAGGCCTTTTACATGTACAATTGCACTGCCAGTTGGAGGCTTTTACATTTACAGTAGCCTTGCAAGTCAGAGGCCCTTTATACCACATTTGGCTCGCCGGCAGAGGCCTTTCTACATTATAGTTCCCCTACCAAATGGAGGTTTTCTACTACAAGTTAGCATCGCCATTTGTAGGCTTTCTAATTTACATTTTCTCTACCAGATGGGTCTTTCTACTACAAGTTCTCCTTGCCAATTGAGGGCTACACTACAAGTTTATTTGCCAGTCGGAGCTTATATTATAGCTACAGTGCATATCATAGATCTTTCATTTACAACATTTTATGCTAATCAAGAGCAGCTCCACAAGTTAGAGTCTTCAATACCTGTTTGGCTATACTCTCCACTCTTTTACATTATTATTATTGTTATCTTTTTACAACAATGAGTTGCACAGGTATCTTGTCCTTTTTCACCTTTCGTTGAACAATGCAGTGTAACGTGGAACTACCTCTAAGAAAAAATTGAGGCATTTCTTGGTGAGGAATATAAAACTCACAAGCCAGAGTCAAAGACGTGCTTCGACTCCAATTCTCATGATCAGTCATCTATACTTCCAAAATTTAAAGTGCATTTATTCTTAGAGTCTAAATTCTCTCTTTTCTTCCACACCTCTCAAAGTCTACATTATGCGGAACTAGAAAGATGTTGAGGGTATAACTGCTCTCAACAATTCGATATATTGAAAGTATGAGATACACCTCGTAGTCCCTCTTATGGGTGTGTTGTGCGTCATATTTATAATCATAAGGCTGCAAAAATGTGTCTCATCATGAAACTTTCCTTCATTCGAAATTCATCAACCATAATTCCATAAAAATCTTATCTAAATCCATCATGATACCAGTGTCAATCATAAATCCGACACTAGGGAAAAAATTTGATGGCCCCCCTCAAATTACATTTCTGAATTACATTCGGCATGATTTTCATCTCCTCTAGGGATATGTAGGTAGCTCAAATATTAGCACGACCTTTATTCACTCTATTCATGCCAAAATCTTATTATCTTCCATCATAAGAGAACCTGGTGTCATCATAATTCAACACTGGGGAAAATTTTTAAGTCGATAAAATTTGCGATGACTTTCATTTCTCGAACTACATATGACCTTATTTTTCAGAAGCCATAGCTTGACTGTAATCCTTCAAAATTTGTATCATGTATGCTAAAATAGATCTGTTGGTGGTCAGCCAATATTATAACGTGTCAATTTTTTCATTGATCATGCCTTCTTTCATCATTCGTGGCCAAAGAAAGGGGCAACTGTTGACACCCAATTTTGCCTTTTCATATTTTTGACTAATTATTTTAAACTTATGCAATTTTAAATAAAATAAATTAAATATCTAAATGGTTGAAAATATTTTTCTTACTATTTTGGATAATATTTTGTCATTTTCATTTGAAAAATCACGCACATAC
>JACEIK010000548.1:42974-54660 GCA_018107945.1 Datura stramonium | reverse complement strand
ACCGTAGTTCAGTCCCTGTGGGATCGATACTTGGCTTGAAATAAGCCATTTTACTACTTGTACGACCACGTGCACTTGCGTGTAGTTTTCAGTCGAACAGTGGTCGTGGAATAGCCTTGTAAATTTGTGTAGCTCCTTGCTTTTCTCCTTATTCAGCTTTAGGCCCATTTTCAACATTTGGAGCCTTAGTCAACTCAGAATCCTCATTATGCTCCTTCTCAGCATCATCTTCATCATGTTCGATCACGCTATCTTTCTTCCTTTCAACTACAACTAGCATAGGGGAGCTCAACCCTGGTCTTTCCACTCCTAGTCATAACAGGCATGTAGTGACCATCATTCTTAGGATTTTGGATTGTTTTTCTAGGTAATGTACCCTTTTGCCTAGAGTTCATGGACGCTGACAGTTGCCCTAACTACTGTTCGATCTGCTTGATAGCCGTAGCATGTGACTCCACTCTTTGACTCATGCTCGATATGTCACTATGGATGTCTTTCAGCTGATCAACAGTGGATCTCACCTTTGTTAGAATCTCAGACATCATGCTCTCTAACTTCGATTGTCCAGCCTCCCCTTCACGTGCATTAGGAGGCACATACAATACATCTCGGTTGTTGCAGTACTTTTCATTCCTCCTTCTTCAATCTCCCTCGCGCTCATGACCTCGACTTCTATCTCTATACCCATTCTGATTATAATTGTCTCTATAATGGTTCCAACCTTGGTTTCCTAAAACTTGGAGCTAAGTGTCTTGTCCAGACCCTTGTGTGTTGGCTCAAAAATCCGCCACCTAGTTATCCAAGAAGTTTTCCTCCTCCTCGAAATCTGAGTTGTCTTGCCTTAGCTCCTATCCCTGTGTCCCCACTGCGTTAACCTTTCTGGATCTATCTCCCATGATATGCTTAGTAAGCAAGTACAATGACGTGCGCATATGACCTAATTCTTGGTCTCGTGCTTCCTCCTTCCTATGTTGGTCTGCAGTCAAACCATCAACATATGTACTAGCCACTACATATGCTTCCCGGGTGTGCCATGCTCTTTTTGTCTTGGTTACTCTGTCTAAAATAGTGGAAGCTTGTTCCCAGGTGTGGCTCATCAGTGCTCCTCCCGCCACTGTGTCTACTACTGCTTTTGTACTATTGTTTAATGATCTATAGAAAATCTCCAACAAACTGTCATCAGGAATTTTGTGGTTCAGGAACTTGATCAACTTCTTCTTGAATCTAAATGAGGTTTCATGAAGTGCCTCAGTCTTCAGTTGTTGGAAATTATAGATTTTATCTTTAAGCTGCAGCATCCTAGAGGATGGAAAGAATCTCTCTAAGAAAGCTTTCTTGAGCTCCCTCCAGTTAGTAATGGAGTCATTGGGCAACTCCGACAACCATAATGTGGCTTCCCCAGACAGAGAAAAGGGGAAGAGTCTTAGCCGTATAGCATCCTGGCTGACTCTAGGCAACCTGAACACCTCTCATGTTCCAACAAAGTTTACCAGGTGCAGGTTGGCATCATCAACTGTGTGAGTAGTAAACACCCCTTTCACATTAAATAATTGGATCATGGTGCTAGTGATGTCAAATTTGTGCCCCAACAGGCAGTGGTGATGGTATGATAGCTCCGATTGACCCGACTTCGTTAATGTTCAGGTCATCTTCATCAAAGAACTGAGGGACATATGTTTGACCTCTGTTTCCCTTTCTATCTTGACCTGTGTTAACAACCTTATCTCGAGCATCCTCCGCATCCTAAAGTGCAGCTTGCCGAGCTAGCTCGGCTTACCTAGCTTCTTCAGAAATACGGGCATCTCTCTTCTCTTGGTTCTCCATCTTTTGCAGTGTTCTTTCGAGTTCAAGATCCAACGAAATCAAGCGGTTCGTACTCCGACGAGTACCTGGCATTCACCATGTGACAACCTATGGATATCTAAAAATAAAAATAAAACGTAATTTAGAAAATAACAACAAAAAGTCAAATACAAGAAATTAATCAAATTTTAGTCGTATTCACCGGCAATGTTGCCACTTTTGATAACACTCAAACTCACACTTTCTGACAAAGTATGAAGAAAACAGTGTCAATAAAGTATCCAACTAAAGGATTGGGGTTGAACCCACAGGGAATAGGATAACATCTAAAATAATACTGATAGTTGAACTTGTTGGCGAGTTATCTCCAACTTGATGGTGTTAAAGAAAACAATATTAAAACAAGATTATATTCGTGATTCAAATCAAGATATGAAAACAACTAGGATAAGTGTTCCCCATGGGTTCATAACCACTTCTGGTACACACACGTGCTCAATCCCAATGCTTACTTGTAGAACTGATAACTAGGGTTCATTCAAATGACTGGTTCGTCCTTATTGGATGACTATACTCAATCACCGGGTCAAGTCTCATGAGCGATTCAAACTAACTATTACCATTATGTTCCAAATTTAACTATCTTGCGACCACAACTCAAGTTAATACAATGATCATAAAGACCAAGGCTTTGCTATAATTCTCTTTTCCTAATCTCTACTTCTGTAGGTTTAAGAAAGTAAAGAGTTCGGGCAAGTCGTAATGTTGTACACCATTAAGAAACATTTAAAGATGAAGAGAATACAATACAAGTGTTTAGAATTGGTTTTGAATCACTTTGTGTAACCCTATTTCGTTAATCCACCATGGTTCCCACAACTCCCTAGTTGTGGAGGTTTTAGCCTCTCATGGTTTAAAGCAAACACATCATTAAATACTTACAGCAACAATTGAAAGAAAACAAGATTTGAATATCAAAGAACGGTCTAAAGAACAATGGATGAAATCAAGAATTTTATCCCAGGAATTGCTCTCTAAAAATTGATAAAAATTCACAAATAATATTCTTCATACGTCTACTACTTCATTTCCATGTTCTCTAACTAAAATAAAACATAAAAGTGATTTATACAGACATTAGAAACCTTTTCCTAAACTAACATGGAATTTTCCATATTTGGTGTCAACTGTGTCACGATAGGACCTACAACCCATAATAGGATTGTACGGGTCTTACCTACTTCTCATATGTCCCTGGCTGCTACAGATGTTTCTAAGTGTTGGAAAGATTGTACGACTCATATCACAGTCCTACGAGTTGTACAATGCTTCTGTGGTTTGGCCTTGAGAACTCTGACATTTTTTGAAATTTTTCACGAGTGTTGTGGTATGACTCGTACCTTCTTCCTATGGATCGTACTGTTTGTTGTGTCTTAATATCTGCCAAGTCTTGAAAAGTCTTGTGAAGTTCACCACGGCTCATGGTATGGGTTGTATGTTCATGCTACGACCTATGAGTCCATTCGTACTAAGAGACTGCCTTTGTGCAATTTTCTCTGAACAATTCCATGACTCCAGTTATGGCTCATACCGTCTTGGTACTTCTCGTACTGAGATTCATATGCTGCCTTCCTCTTTATTCAGCCTTCTGATTTTCACCACGGTTCTCGGTACGACTCGTACAATCAAGGTACGACTCGTACTAAGACTTGTACTTGGCTGTTTTTCTGCATTTTTAGGGTTCTTTTGCACATTCTTGCTCCAACACTTATTTCCCTAAAATCAAAGTAAAAGTGTCTCATATCCATATAAACATACCTAAGTCCATTCTATTTTCTCAGTTTTAAGTATCGAAAGTGCTATAAACTCATAGCAAATCAATAAGGTCAAAGATTAATCAAAGAAAAATGGTTAATATAAGGCTCAAACTCGAGATCAAGTGATTCATCATCATTTGGTAGGGTAATTTAAGCTAAAGTGGCTAAAATCAATAACGATCTATGATCATCTCCTAAAAAACTATCCAAAAGCCTATGCAAAGACCAACCGAGCAAATTTTAGATCCTCTAAGAAGTATTGAACAAGGTATACATCCTCACTCAGTAATGGTACCGATTTGCTTTGAATCTATCTATATAGTTCATGCACGGCTAAGCCACAACTACTCATGCTAATAATTTAAATGTCATGCAAATATCCACAGAATTCATGCAATTGCAATTAACTACACAACTAACATCAAAACAAATTTTCAACAGGGTCAATTTTATGAAAAACATCAAACTAGTGCATTTATTTGATGCAAAGTAATTCTAAGATACTTATGATTAAATGAAAAAAACCTAAGCATGTCGGTTCTACTAGATATCATGCTCGAGGGAAAAGACACACGACAAGAAAAATCCTCAAACGAAGCAAAAAATTCCCAAAAATACAAGTTAACTCCCCCTTTGAAAAACCTGCTTCATCCCCGAAGAGTAGTATATGTTAGAATAAGGAAAAAGGACATAGTTGTGGCTACTCATACTTCACCTTCCATGGGTTTCCTCCCATGTAGCACTTGATTTAACATTGTGGCAAGACGTAACTTCCTTGATCATTCAAGCGTCATCAAGGTACACCGACTCAATCCCTCTTATCTCTTCGGTGTCTCCCATATACAGCCTATCCTTTGCCCATTCACCTTGAATCTCTTACCATCTTTATACTCAAGCTACACTACACCAGATGGGGATACATTCACCACTTTGTACGGTCCCATCCACCGAGATTTCAATTTACTGGGATGCAGACGGAGCCTTGAATTAAACAGTAAGACTAAATCACCAGTGTTGAACTCCTTTTTTGCAATCTTCTTGTCATGGTAGATGTTCATTATTTCTTTATAAATGGCCGCACTCTCATAAGCTCAAAGCTGGAATTCATCTAATTCATTGAGCTGATCTAGTCTCAACTTAGCTACTTCATTCCAATATAAGTTCAGCTTTTTTAATACCCATAATGCCTTATGCTCTAACTCTACCCAGCAGATGACATGACTATACAGGGACTAGATAATATGGAAATGAGCCGATGAGGGTCTTATAAGCTATTCAATATGCCCACAATGAATCATCGAGTTCCTAGACCAATCTGTCCTGTTGGTATTCAACGTTTTGGCCAAAATAGTCTTTATCTCCCTATTAGACACTTGAACCTACCCACTAGATTGAGGATGGTAAGGTGTTTCCACCTTATGCTTCAGAACATATTTCCCAGCAGAGTTTTGAAGAGGCGATTACAAAAGTATGACCCACCGTCACTGATGATTGCTCTGAGAATACCAAACCTAGTGAATATGTTCTTTCACATAAATATTGTGACACTTTTTCCTTCATTGTTAGGAAGTACAACATCCTCCACCAATTTGGAGACATAGTCCACAGCAACCAAGATGTATTTCATCCCATATGATCTCATAAATGGGCCAATGAAGTCAATACCCCATACATAGAATAACTCTACTTCCAGGATAGGGGTCAATAGTAGTTCATTCTTATGAGTAATTCCACCTTACCTTTGGTACTGATCACATGACTTGGTATAATCGTAAGCATCTCGGTGGACAGAGGGCCAATAATACCCGCACTGTAGAAAATTTATGCGCAGTTCAGATACCACTATGATGACCCCCAATCGGGGATGAGTGGCAAGCATCCAAAATTCTTAACATCTCTACCTCTTGAACAAACCTCTTAATCAACCCATTTTCACAAATGTGAAATAGATATGGTTCATCCCTATAGTATCTCCGAGCATCAAATAGGAACTTCTTCCTTTGTTGGGGCATCATATCTGTTGTAATCATGCGACACACCAAATAATTTGCATAGTCAGTGAACCAAGAGATCAAATCGTGAAATATAGTCAATACCTTTTCATCTGGGAAGTCATCATCAATATCAATCTCATCCTTTGCTCTAGTTTCAGTTTCTAGTCTGGACAAGTGATCAGCCACCTGATTTTCTATTACCTTTCGGTCTTTTACCTCAAATTCAAATTCATGGAGCAACAACACCCATCTTATCAACCCGGGTTTAACATTTTTTTTGACATCAGATATCTCAGTGCAGCATTGTCTGTGTGGACAATTACCTTAGTTCCAAGAAAGTATGCCCAAAAACTTTTCAAATGCAAAGAACACTGCTAATAGCTTTTTTTAGTAAGTCTGTAGTTCGTTTAAGCTATATCAAGTGTTGTACTTGCATAATAGATGTGGTTAAAAAACTTCTCTCCATTGTACTAGGACTGCACAAGGGCCACCCCACTAGTATCACACATTACCTCGAATAGGAGAGACCAATCTAGAGCTAAAACTATAGGGGCAGTGGTGAGTTTCTCTTTCAAGCATCAAATATGAACATCACCTCCTTCTCGAGCGGTTTTCACAATGGTTGTGCAATCCATGAAAAGTCCTTGATGAACCTCCTATAGAATCCTGCATCCCCTAAAAAGCTTCTGACCCCATTTACGGAAAAGGCATTTGGCAACCCAGCTATTACTTCAATTTTCACCTTGTCCACCACTATCCCCTTTCCTGAGATTTTGTGACCAAGCACTATCCCTTCTTATTCCATGAAGTGATATTTCTCCCAATTTAAGACTAGATTAGTTTCTTTACATCTATTCAACACTTTGATAAAACGCTTGAGGAAAAATATGAATGACTATAATGCCCCGAAAGCACTAAGATAAGACTCGGGAGTTGAAATGGAGAAAATAGGAAAATCTTTACCGTGTCACAGAACGGGTCATTACTAGACCCATGGGGTTAATCAGGAGTCTTTAGGTGACTCGTGGTGAGGTTCTGGTCTTAAGATTTGGAAATGGTGATTGGAAGCCACCACGGGCTTGACCACGAGTTGTGGTCAGATCCCATGACTCGTTGAGTCAGTCTTGGTCAAAGGCTATGGGAAGGAGAATAAAAAATTTGTAGTGTACCCTATGGTTGGACCCCATGAGTCATGGTCAGGCACCACGATTCGTCGGGATTGTTGTGGTCAGCAGATTTATTTAAGGTTTGGTAGTTGGGTAGTGAGGACCACGAGTGGTGACCACGAATCATGGTCACCAATAACGACTCGTGCAGTGGTTGTTAATGAGTCCAAGGGAAATGTTGGTAGTGTACTCAACGATATGTGGCCACGAGTCGTGACCTTTGACGACGACTCATCCAGTCCCTCGCCGGGACTGGCAGCCAGTTTTTAACTGTGAATTTATCAAGGGTATTAATGTCCTTCCTAAGACCTAAGGTCCTATATTAAGTCATTTTAAGCTATTTTCAAGATGTATTAAGATAGGTTAAGTCATTCTAGCCTATTCAAAACTCATGCATGCAAAGTTCAAGGGTATAGAGGGTGATCAAGCATAAAACCCCAAGGTTCTTCATCAATTGTTCTTCAATTCCTTTTGGGAAAGTAATGGAGTGATAGAATCCAAGTCTCTCAGATATGTAGGTTTATGTGTGGGTGAATTTGTTCACACCCATGCCCAACCTCTCCTTATTGATGAAATTCTATTTGAAAATCTTATGGGGTTTTGTCCCAAATTCTTATGAAATCCTAATGATCTATCTGTGGGTCAATATCTCTCATGTATCACATATTGTTTTAAGAAATATGGGTACATTTTACAACTAATTCAATTATAAATTTATTGATTTAAATTTCTATAAAATTATGCCCAATCATGCATTATCTATGATAAATTGAGTTATGCTTTTGCCTTGATTTTGATGTTCTTTAACCCATAGTGATTTTGATTTATGATATGGATTTACTCAAATTATCATCATGAATTTAAGATTACTAAGTATATATATGTTTTACAAATATGCATGGATTTCATGATTGATTGATTTATCACGTTGGCCAATTCATGGGCCCTTGATTCATGGCTAAGAATTTATTCAAAAGGGGATCAATGATGTTAATATTTATTTGTTTATGAATCTCATGAATGATGTTTATGATTTTCATATGAGCCTAATGTGCATATTTTTGGGAGCAGTGTCTAGCACCGAGTAGCCCGATGTTCAAAGGACTATGCCAGTGTCTCATAACTACGTGCCACCATAGGTTCATATTGATACATTACAATGTTAACAGATCCCCTCTTTCGTGATATCACGTACTGCACGTCCCTTTCCTGACAAGCCTGGGATGACTCTGCCCACTTAAGTGAGGTAGTTGGGGTATCATGTAAGGCTCTACCATGATGGTGTCAGTTATGACGAGTCCTCCCAGTGTTCCTCATACTTTATGCATTAATATGATTATGTACTTGGCTTAAGTTATGTTTGATGAAGTTTTCTCTTACAATTATGAAAATGATTGATTTAAAAATGTTGGAAAACCTTGACCCTTGTGTTCTATTATGATCATGTTGTCCTACTCTTGCGAACTTTTGCGTATTTTAAATGTCTGTTTCTCTTACCTTGCAAACTTGGTACATTCCACATACTGATCACATATTTATGCTGTATCATCTTATGATATAGGCTTCGACCTTCAGATCCAGCACCGTCATTAGCTCATTTCCCAGAGTTAGCATCCAGTTTAGTGGTGAGTCCTCATCTCCCTCGGACCAGTTGATATTAGTTATCCCTTATGTTTAGTTTTCTAAACTTGTCAGGTTAGTTGGGGGTGTTGTCCCATCAACCCATAAGATATGTTAGAGCCTTTCAGACCATATGTAGTGTTTAGCTATCATGTATGAAGTGCGTTTCCTTTTCTATGTTATGTCATGATTATGCTTTGGCTATGTTATTATGTTGAGTAATCTGCTATATTTGTTAGAGTTAGATGTATGTTCATGTCATGGGTTGACTGGGAGTCTCTCGGGGCTCCTTGTCCCATGCCCCGATCCGAGCCTATGTTCGATTCATGAAAAACTTGGTATCAGAGCAATAGGTTTAAAGTGGCCTAGGGTGTCTAAAAGCCACGTTAAGTAGAGTCTTTTTCATGGATTTGAAGCGTGCCAAACTTATGATGAAGAAGCTACGAGATGTTTAGGAAATGTGCCCTTCTTTCATAATCTATGTCGTGCGATGAAATATCTCCCTATCCTTCTAACTAATTCTATTCGCGATTGAAGAATATCCCTCCCCGCAGAGTTAACAGTAGAAGGAATGGGAATGGAAATAGTCATGAGCATGGCAATGGAGAGGGGAACCAACAAGCCCCACCAGTCCAGGAGCACCATGGACCCGAGCCGGTTGCCCATGTTGAATTCCGAGAATCCATTCATATGCTAGCGCATACCTTGAAAGCTCAGGTAAACAAGCAGAAAGTGGCGCATGTCCCTCAAAATGTAAACGCAATGGCAGAACGGGTAAGAGATTTCTTTAGGATGAACCCTCTTGAATTCCTTAGATCGAAGGTGGACGAGGATCCACATAAGTTTATCAATGAGATTCTGAAGATCACCCAGATAGGGGGTGACTGGGGAGGAGTGTGGTAATTCGGCCTCATATCAGTTAGGGGGTCACACAATCTGGTTTAAGCAATGGAAGGATAGTGGGGACGTGGGAGCATGTCCTATTGGTTGGGAGGAGTTTCACAATGCTTTTCTAGATCGGTTCTTACCTCAGGATTGAGGGAGATTAAAGCAGCAAAGTTCATGAATATGAAGCAAGGGAATATGAAGGTTCAGGAGTATTCTTTGGAGTTCACCCATTTGTCTAGATACGCCTTAGAGTTAGTGGCAAACCAGAGGGCTCGGGTGAGCAGGTTCGTACATGGAGTGGCGGACTATTTGGACAAGGATTGTAGGATTTCTATGCTTCATCGGGATATTGACTTTCCCTTAAAAGTGTTGAACGCCTAGCAGATGGAGGCAGTGCATTTGAGAGAGACAGAGGCTAAGAGGGCCCGAACAGGTTGCTATGGGTTCACTCAATAGAGATCCAGCGGTGGTACCGCCCTCAGATTCAGCAAAGGTCATTAGCTCCAACACGATGATCAACTAGTGTTCCATCTGGACCCAAGGGTGATTATAGGAGCAGGGCCTCAGGTTTGAGGGACTATAGAGGCATGCAGGCAGAGCGCACATTTTCGGCCTACGGGAAGTGTGGCAACAGTCATGCTGGGGAGTGCTTGCTCGACTCAGATATCTGTTATGGGTGCGGTAGATCCGGACACATGTGCTGGGCATGTCCAATTGCTAGACAGGGTGATGATAAAGGTTGTGCTCAAACTACAAGGTTATTAGCAGCTCCAGCACGCTCAGCTCCATCTGGGGCATCCACTAGTGGGGGTGGCGGGCAGCACAAAAATAGATTTTATGCCCTTTCCTTGCGTCAGGAATAGGAGACTTCACTAGATGTGGTTATTGGTATGTTATGAGTGTTTCACCTTGATTCTTATGATTTGTTAGATCCAGGGGATACCTTGTCTTTTGTGACACCTTATATTGCTAGCAGCTTCGGAGTCAGTCCTGATATTCTGTTAGAACCATTCTCAGTCTCTACTCCTGTTGGTGATTCAGTTGTAGCTAGGCGGGTGTATAGAAGTTTCCCAGTTACAGTATTGCAGAAAGTCACCTCCGCATACCTAGTAAAGTTAGCCATTACTTTCATTGATATTATTCTTGGCATGGATTGGTTGTATGCATGTGATGCTTATATTAATCGTAGAACACGTTCGGTGGAGTTTCGCTTTCAAGGTGAGCCAATTTTAGAGTGGAAGGATAGTTCAGCCATGCCTGTATGTCATTTTATTTCATATCTTAAGGAAAGGAAGATGGCTTCTAAAGGTTTTGTGTAACATCTAGTTAGGGTTAAGGATGCTACGTTTGAGACCCCGACTATCCAGTCAGTTCCAATAGTATATGAGTATCAAGAAGTCTTCCTAGATGATTTACCGGGAGTCCCTCCCGAGTGGGAGATTGATTTTTGTATTGACCTTCTTCCGGACATGCAGCCTATATCCATCCCTCCTTACAGAATGGCCCCATCCAAGTTAAAGGAGTTGAAGAAGTAGTTGAATGACCTCTTAGATAAAGGTTTAATTAGACAGAGCAAATCCCCATGGGGTGCACCAGATCTATTTGTCCAAAAGAAGGATGGTTCCCTTCGGATGTGCATTGACTATCGACAATTGAATAAAGTCACCATCAATAACAAGTATCCTCTACCCAGGATTGGTGATTAGTTTGACCATCTTTAGGGTGTCAAGTGCTTTTTGAAGATAGAGCTCAGGTTTAGATACCATTAGCTTAGGGTTCCAGAGAGTGACGTTCTGAAAATAGCCTTTAGAACTTGGTTGACATTTTAAAAACAGCCTTTAGAACTCGGTATGGTCACTATGAGTTTGTAGTTATTCCTTTTCGACTAAAGAATTCTCCTACAACTTTCATGGACTTGATGAACAGGTTGTTCAATCCATATTTGGACATGTTCATGATTGTGTTCATAGATGACATTCTCATATACTCTTGGAGCGAGGAGGAGCATGTCATTCATTTGAGGGTGGTGTTGCAGACTTTGAAGGATCATCATTTGTATGCAAAATTCAGCAAGTGTGAGTTTTGATTTAATTCTATGGCATTTGTTGAGCCTGCAAGTGTACGGGTCATACAAATAATACATTGGCCCTTTTTAAGAGATGGATGTCGAACCCACAAGGACTGGACCAATTCAGTGAATTATCAAGTTCAAGTGTTAGTTAAGAAGTTTGTTTTAGAAGTTTTCGATAAATTATAATTAAATCTTAGTGGTGAAATGAAATAATCTGGAAGCAATACAAAAAAAAACTAGAGTTAAGGCCGGATAATCATGCAATGCTACAATTCATAATGGGTTAAGTATGAAATTATCAATTGTTGTCTCACATAATTGGAATTG
>JACEIK010000548.1:4464-22983 GCA_018107945.1 Datura stramonium | reverse complement strand
GTTGGTTAGCACATATCTTCACATTTATATAAAATTACATGAAAATGTATAAAATAACTTAGACAACATGACTAATTTAAGTTATAAAGCGTATCACGGGTATGATATTTTTGCCCGTGATCAACTGCTGCCACCGGACCTCTGGTGGCCATAATTATACTGACCTATTATAGCCCGATTGTTCTCCTGCTCAATATCCTTTAACTTTTCTGCTTCAATCTGTTGTGCATAAATGATGAGGCTAGAGAGGTAGATGTACTTGATGAGCATTGTAGTTCTACACTCCTTAAGTACCAAATCAGACACTCCATTGACTAATTTGGGCATGTGAGCCTTTGGCTCAGCAACCATCCCTGGAGCATACCTCGATAGAGTGAGTGAACTCCAACGCATACTCCTCCACTGTTCTTTTACCCTGCCTCAAATTAATGAATTCAGCAACCTTGGCCTCCCTCAATTCCCCAGGAAAGAATCTGTCTAAAAACGCCGTAGCAAGCTCATCCCACTCTATTGATCCTACTTCAACTAACCTCTCTTTCTTCCACTGGTTGAACCAAATTAGAGCCACCACTTTCAACAGGTACGCAGCCAGATCAGCACTCTCCATTGAACTAACACCGATAATACGGGTGATATTTTGCACCTCATCCACAAAATCCAGCGGGTCCTCTCCCACCTTGGATCCATGAAACACTGGAGGGTTTATTCAGGTGAAATCCCAAACCCTGGCAGCTGCTGCAGATCTGTTCACTTTCACTAGAATCATGTGCTGGTTCACTTGATTGGTCATTTCCTTAGCCAACAGCTGAATCACTGCTCGACATTTTGCGGAGGATACTTGATCATCTTAAGGTGCTGGTAAGGCTGGTAGGGAAGGTCGGTTGGCATTTCCATCCTTCCTTTTGCTTCCTCGTTTTGGAGGCATATTTTAAAATGAATAGAGCATTAGGTAGGAGGACCTTTTAGGAATTCAACATCAATGCACGATAAGGAGTATGAACAAAAAGGAGTTTTCCTAATAATGTCTTGTAACCTCCTCCTCATAAGTGCGTCGTGCTTCACACCCATGAAAAGGACTCTACTTGACGCAACTTTTAAACATCCTAGGATACTCTAAACCTAGTGCTCTGATACCAAGTTTTTCATGACCCGAATCTACACCTTGGACGAGATAGGTACTTTGTGCCATATGTGAACCCAAGCTAACCCATGATTTAACATTACACTAGTAAACTAAGTAAACATAAGCGGAAGCTATGTAAAATATAATTATCCAAGAAATACTAATTTGAAAGGAGTAACCATAACTAAAACAAATACTGAACAACTATGTCTGAAAGCCAATTACCAACTGAGGAGTTACTTTGGAAGAGCCCCCATCTAACTCTAAAATCTGACTAAATAAGAACTAACTAAAAAGCAAACATTGTCCTCAGAAGATGAGGACTCACTAAATAACGCTGATGTTGAGATCATCGGAGGGGAAACTACTAATGATGCTGAGACTGAGAACCCGTGCCTATATCATAATATGATATAACATAGAAAGTATGCGTCAGTACTTTGAATGTACTGAGTAAGTGAGATATACAATAAGCATGGAAAATAAGAACCTAAACTGAAATGACATGAAATGACCAACTGATACTGAGTACTGATCGAAGCTAAGCTATAAATGTGAAACAATCGTTAATGAACCTGACTGATGGTCATAAACATGTCCTGGAACTGAGTGACTAAACTGAGCTAAACAGAGATTGAGCTGAACTGAATTGAGCTAAACTGAGATTGAGCTGAACTGAACTGTACTGAAAAGTGGGAGAGTCTGTAACTGATATATAACCATATGAGCTAGACATGAAGTCCGATATATACACCCCATCAGAGAAAGCCCACTGTACCTTTCTAGGGTATAGTGGCTGAGCTGGGTGATCACAAGTCTGGGCCCATTCGGGCTAAAACCTACGATGCCAATGTAGTTCTGGTAACCTGGGTGCACTTGGACCCCGGTTCTCTTAGTGCTAAGTACTACTCCCATTGGATCTTAACTACTAAAATAATATGTTGACTAAGTCAGGAATACTTATCTGGAAGTAACCTAAGAGTCTATAGGACCGGATAACTGAAAACTAGAACTGTACGATTGGTCAAAGCTGCTTATCTGGAAGCTTCGTAACCGTCTAGAGAATAATCTAATAATTAATACTGATGAGCATTACTGAACTCCCAAGAACTGACTATCGTCAAACTGATCAGCTGACTTACTGAAAGATATTGAAAACGCTAATTTCTCACTAAGACTGAACTAGCATGCAAACTGAATGTGAATTCGCATGATGGGAATAACACAAACATTTAGGAACTAACAAAGTCAAGAAACAATTGTATCTAGTCTACTATTCAAGACCCAAATTTACTACATTCATAGAATTAGGGCTAAAACCATTTTACATGAAGAACATAGCAACATGATCACTAAGTAGTGGAAACATAGTAAGAATTCATATGAAAAACAATCCACAAGAATTAATAAGAATCTAAGTGAAAATTTACCCTAATACAAATATTCAGGGGTAGAACTAATAAGAAATTTCAAAGGGGTTTTGGGGCACAAGGGATGGGAAATTCCCTTGTTGAATTTCCACATACATGGAGTAGAATCCTTGAGAGAAGTCTAAAGAAGTCTGAAGGAAGATTGAAAGACCTAGCTTAGCTCTGAGATGCCTGTCTTGAACTTCCTCACACTGATTCTAAGAGTTGAGAGAAGGAATGAGAGGAATACTGTCACGATCCGAGAGTACACCCGGATCATAGAAAAGGGAAAAGGAACCCCAAGAGGCTCCAAATAGATCCATGGAATAATCATCACATACACTTAACATAAGAAACGTTAAATATCATGAACAAGCAGAATAACTGACTAGAAACTGATATAAATCAAAACGACAACTTAATAACATTTAAATACAACACTGATCCTGTCTAACAAGTCCGAAAGCCTTCTAATAAATTGACGATTCTCTAGGACAAGCCCCTATCAAACTCCAAAAGTCTAAAATATAAAACAAGATAAAATGAGAATATAAACCACGTCCTCGAAAGATGAGAACTCACAGCGAGTAGCTAGAAGAGAGAGAAGCGTATCTAGTCACACAACTGAACCTAGAGACCTGAATCTATATCATAAAACGATATAGCACAAGAGGCTTGTTGTCAGTATTTGGAATGTATTGAGTATGCAGGAATGTAAACAAATAACTCATAAGCATCAATATACAAATCGGGAGTACTGTAAATCACCGAATTAGTAACATAACCGAAAAAAGGTAAAACAATCTATATGATATCCACATTTAATCATAATCACATGATAAGGACATGCATTGTTACAAGTTCAACTAGAGCATAAAAGTATTGATCTTATGACACAGGAATGCAAATTCATGACTGATATATAAAGGGTCCCCGACTGTCCAAGGGAAACATTCTCACTCGCGAAAATCCCTAACTGTCGAAGGAAGGGAAAACTTTGATATAAGAAGTTACCGACTAACTAGGGATGTACGAAAAACTCTTACTAACGAGAACTCCCGATTGACTGGGGAAATACTCTTGCTAACAAGAAATCCCGACTAACTAGGAAAATACTCTTACTAACGAGAAATCCCAACTGACTAGGGAAATAATCATGCTAACAAGAAATCCCAACCGACTAAGGAAATACTCTTGCTAACGAAAAATCCTGACCGACTAGGGAAATACTCTTTCTAATGAGAAATCCCGACTGACTAACGCTAATCCAAATCGCAATAGCTAATCAGAGACAAAAGGACTGTTAATGATTTTCATCATACAACTTTCTTATCAATATGGTGGTCTACTTTGTAACAACATCAACCCAACAGTTGCAATATCATTATCATGTGTTATCATCATGGAATCCAATTTATAGCTATCTCAAGCATCTTTTGCAAATGAGCATTCTATAGGGTCATACTAGCATATACTATCATAAAACTCCAAACCCCAAGTTCATCTCATTCACATGTAACATGAGATCATGCATGGTTTATAAATACAACTCATACACTATCAAGATATATGACTTCATTTATTTAGGTATACAACATTCCACACATTTTTCACAATCACTCCTTTGTGATCTCTTTAGCCATAGGTATTTTAGATTCCATGGTTTTTATAAAAACAATTTAAATGAGGAAAAAAATATAGAATCCGTCCAGGCTCCATAGTTCAACAATGGAGGTGAAATCTTCTTATGCCAAATCAATTAAATCTAAAGCAGGGTAAGGACACCCAACTTATTTCAATTACTCAAACCCATAACTTCTACTCAATCCCATATGATCATCAACATCATACTCAAGTCATTAGGGTTAATTATGCAATATTTTCGCACTCCCTTCATGTTCATGAGTTTCTACGATAATCATGAAAGGAATGTACAATTCCCAATAAATACTAGCATGAATTTAGGGAGAACATACTACTTGCAGACATACTCACATAATCTTCACAATTTCATCATATTAATGCATGACTAGGACAATCAAGTTAGCAATAAGCAGAACCCATTTATTACTCAAGTCAATTCATGAAGAACATGCTACCATCATACAACCCCAACATGTAATCCCTAATCCAAGGTGACCCATTAATTAACATTCCAATTCAAATAATTTAAATTGGGTTCTTATTGAAAACATTTTGTGGCACAAGGATGAAAAGATATCGTTCTTGAAGTCCCACAGACCTGGTAGAGGAAGACCCCTCTTGATTATCTTTCTTGAAGATTGAAGAACACCTTTGGAAATTCCTAAAATCATTAGAGAAGGGAGGAGGAAGAAGTAGATTGAGAGAATGAGGGTTTAGGCTTAGGAAAACCCTTAAAAACGTCCCTAAACATACCCAAAATGACATAACTTTAAATCTGGGAGCATGGGATTTTACCAACCCGCCCTTGAGAAAATCTGAAAAAGTTTCCGAACTGATGCCACGACTCACCTGACAAGTCGTTGCCACACCCGATGACTCTTTAGGTGCACTCGTCAACTCTACTAGAAATTCTCAACCTCAAGACCACGACCAATGTGATGACTCATCATTAGACCCCAAAACTCGTCATGTCCTTCTCTCAAGTACACTGGAAATTCTTTTTAAAACTAGAACCCTCCCTTCTAATGACCGACAAAACGAGTCGTTGCCACTCTTAATGACTCGTCATGTCATCCATCGCCACTGCCTCCTCACTTCAACCTCAAGACTGCACACGATGATTCGTGGTATTCAACCACGAGT
The DNA here is from genome assembly GCA_018107945.1 of Datura stramonium. Lineage (NCBI taxonomy): Eukaryota > Viridiplantae > Streptophyta > Magnoliopsida > Solanales > Solanaceae > Datura > Datura stramonium. The sequence continues at coordinate 17,664 of JACEIK010000548.1, read as the reverse complement.
CGTTAAGTATCCTGTTCTGAGATATTTTTGCCAGTTTTTATGCACTTTTCCAATTATACTTCCCGAGTCTATTCTTAGTCCCTTCCGGGGTATTACAATATGTCCCCCTTGGGAAAATTCGTCCTTGAATGTTGGATAAACATACTGAAAAGATAGAGACAAAGCTAATATCCAATTAACCAATCAATTATAGCTAAAGACTAACGAAGTATCTGACTCCGGACCAACCTCTTACACCGAATCTGGAAGTTAACATCTAAAACGCACACAATGACTCAAGGAAGACTGGATAACATGATACCAACATAGTATTAAGCAAACACCAGAAGAAAATTCTTTCCCCGTTTTATCTGGCACAGAAATGACACGAACTAGACCTTCGTTCTCAAGTCGCCTTCCGATATTAAGCCAGAATTCACAATATCTAATCTAGCTGAGGATAAGGAATTTATGAGCACGAGTTATTCTGACATCTAAAATTGAGCACATACATGAGATAGCCTGGTTCTACAGAACTTACTAAGCAACTTCTATAGACTGAGTTCGAGCTGACCACACTGGAAAATATAAATCAACACACATAACTGATTCATAACATGAAAATAAGCATAAAGGACTCATAGAGTAAGACTGGTATCACTGTCTGAAAAGTTTATCTCTAAACCTAAGGAATTTGCACATAGAACGAGACATAACTTAACTCTAATCGAGGTACAAGCAAAATTGTCTGAACTTAGTAGAGGTCGACATGCTTCAACTGCTAAGGCTGAGGTACCTTTATGAGCATTCTCAAGGTATAACTTGCTTCACATCCTCACTATATCCCCCTTGTCTTAGAGCAATCATTCTAAGGTTCTCAATCCCTTCTTCAAGTCAGGCTAAGGTACTAACTCTTAACTCCTCTTTCGTTTCTAACCTTCACCACAAGCCTTATACTATAGCTATTTACATCACACCCCAACAATCTTTTTCCACAATCACAACTGAACTTCTTACTTATTATAGAGGTTGGCATAACATAAAGAATAACACAAGATTCATAACATACTTGTGGCCACTACTGGCGCTTTGCCCTTATCCTGATGGGCTGCTACTGCGTAAGAGCGGTTTTGACGATGCCCACCTCTTGGGTTGGAGGATGTATTCTTCTGAAATGAAAAGGCTATAGGAGATACTAAAGAGGTGGTCGAGGATCTGTCTCACCCTACTTAGCCGTCGTGCAATCTCGGTGCATATGGCTGATGAATGGTGTACTACACACTTCATAGATGTATTTTGCCTACACTTTACTATTTTTTGAGAATAAATTATGTGTGTTTTCATGTGTTTATGCTACATATTTGTGATAATGGCTAACACACATGATGAGATGTTTTTAGGGCTTAAAATGATGAATTTGAAGGTATTTAGGGCTTATTGATCAAATGTAAAGAAGTTGGATTGAACAAAGCGAAGAGAAAAGATTGAAGTGAACAACCGCACAAGGATGACACAAGCTGCGTGATGCAACCTTGTCCAAGCGCTACGGCAGGCGTGCAACAGCTCCAGCCTAGCGCCATGGCACACGTGAGGAAGCAACAATTCTCGGCAGGGGCAGGTGTGACACGCCAGCATTGCTCAGTAGGGACAGGACCGAGGCGCCCCAACATCAGCGCACGGACACGCGCGGCGCGGCAGCAAGTCCCACACAATGGAAAGTGCGCGGTAGCTTCCTTTCTCACATGGCATGGTAGGCGACGTGTCAAGGGTGTTCAAACGGGAAAAATTGGTTTCCTACCTCAATTAGGAAAAGGAAAATTTACAAATCTCAAGCCAAATTCATCAAGGAACAAGGAAGACATCAAACTACTATAAATACCCTTCTATTATCAAGTTTAGAATCAAGTTGAAATTAAGTTTCAAATCGAGTTTTAAAACCAATCTTTACATCAAGTTTCAAGTCTTACAATATAGTTTTAAGAATTAGTTTTATTTTGAGATACGATTGTAAAGTTGTTCTTCCGAATTTTTCATTAATCAAGTGAAGGTTCTTTCAATCATTGTTGTAAGTATTATTTTAAACTTTTGTCTATGAATGCTATTAAATTACTTATGAACAAGACAGGCTAAAACTACCATAACTAGGATTGTGGGAACCATGATGAATTAACGAACTAGGGTTTGCACGAACTGATTCTAAAACCAATGCTAAGCGCTTATATTGTATTCTCTTCATCTTTAATGATTCTTAAAAGTGAGGAAGTGCCTGAATTCTTTATTTGCTTTGGTCGAAGAGGTAGAGATTAGGAAAAGAGAATTATAATGGAGCCTTGATCTTGATGATCATTGTGTTAACTTGAGTTGTGGTCGCACGATAGTTATATCTGGAACTTAGTGATAACGGTTAGTTTGCAAAACTCATGAGACTTGGTCGAGTAATTGAGGATAGTCATTCAATAGGGATTGGTTGATCGTTTGAATGACCTAAGTTATCAGTTCTATAAGTAAAGTATTGGAATAGATCACTAGTGTAAGACTCAAAGTAGTTAAGGATCCATGGGGAACACTTACCCTAGTTAATGGAATAAATTTGGAAACAACCACAAACTTCTCAAAATTGTTACTTATTTTTACGAATCCCCCCTTTTAGGTAATAATCGACTAAAAAGCTTAAGCACTAGTGTTTTTCTAAATCCTTCCATGTTCCCTGTTGGATTGACCCCAACCTCTAGTTGGATTCTTTGTTGACAGCGTTCGCTTCATACTTTAGTTAGAAGTGTGGTTTCAGCATTATCAAAAAGTGGCTCCATTGTCGGGGAATACGATTTAGGATTAGATTAATTGTTTGTGTTTAACTTTTAGTCTTTAATTACTATTTTTTGTTTTCTTTTCTTTCTTTTGACGTGTCACAGGGCGGCGTGGTAAAACAAGCGGCCAAGATGTGACCAAGGTCCCAACAGGTATCTTGATGAAGTCTGAGTAATCAAGATACTTGTGTCGTGCCGTGACGTTATATCGGGCGCTACTTGGGAGGCAACCCAAGATAAAGTTTTTGTTTATTTTTATGTGTTTGTTCAAGTGTGCAGGTGATAGTTCATAATTTTTAATAAAGATTGAGCTAAAATATTGAAGACAAGGAGTATAGGCCAAGGGAGTTCATATTGCACTCTATTACTTTATGCTTATTTGTTTTAGCACTAGGGATAGTGTAACCAATTAAGTGTGGGGTGGGAGATTTGAACTTAATATTACCATGCATGCCTTAATTGCTAAATTTTCACATGGTAGGCCTAGTTTTTTTTAGATTTATGATTTTTCATGCATGCATGTTGGTTTGTAGTATTTTTTAAAATTTTATTTTAGGTTCCTCCGATTTTTGTTTTTGGTACTTTTCCGGTGGATAGTCCCTTAGAACCAATTAGAGAGTCTAGATTTTTTTTAAGTCATTGAGTCATGACTTTGCCCGATGATGGATGGATGACGACCGTCTTAAGGGTAAATTAGTCATTAGGAAGAACAAAAACTTTAACCCTATGAATGTTGGGTGCTTCACTTTAGGTATCATTGAGACTTTATTAAATTCCCTCAAAAATGCATGAAAAAGGTAGAAACACTTAGTCTTTTGGAAATTAACTCTTGTACTTGAAAAAATGGGTTTAATTATGTTATGCATGCAATATGAATATATGTGTTTATGTGTTCTTGATTTCCATTGTTAAACCATTTTTTGCCATTGTGTAAGTAAGGAATTTTGATATACTCCATGCTTGTAAATTGACGTCTAGAACTTTCCCGGTGTGTGTGCAAAGAGAAATAAGAATGATGGATTTAGAAAGTGATATAGGTATTTCTTTGATAGCCTTATTTTTCTCCTATTTTACCTACCTTGATTGTAATTATCCTAGTTAGCAATGTTGAGCCTTAGACTATTCTTTTGATAGCCATATTATAAGCTTGAATCCCTTTTTGTTCTATTGACTTATATTTGATCCAAATGACTCCTAGAGCACTTTAATGAATTTTTTTGGACATTTTTCTATGAACTCCGCAATATCCTTCTTCATACCATCCCACCAATAGATTTCTTGCAAGTCCTGATACATTTTCATAGATCCTGGATGAATAGAATATCCGGTACCATATGCCTCATGCAATATCCGAACTCTCAAATCATCTACAACTGGGACACATAGATGACCCAGGTATCATAGCACACCATCTCCCTCTTGGGAGAAAACCTCCACCTTTTGACTCTAACTGCCTCCTTCAGGTTCCTCAAAATGGGATCCTCATCTTGCCTGGATTTAACATCAACCACCAAGGACGATTCTGACCCGGTATGTACAACAACACCGCCATCAGTCGAGTCGATCAATCTAACCCCCAGTCTTTCATTTCGGAGGACATCTTTCACCAACTCCTTCTTCCCGTCATCCACATGGGACACACTCTCCATTGAGAGCCTACTAAACTCATCTGCAATAACATTTGCCTTGCCTGGGTGGTAGAGGACACTCATGTCGTAGTCCTTTAGTAACTCCAACCACCTCCTTTGTCGAAGATATAGATCCTTCTATATGAACACATATTGCAAACTCTTGTGATCCGTGAATACATCCACATGGACCCCATACAAGTAATGCCGCCATATGTTCAAGGCAAACACCATTGTGGCCAACATAAGATCATGGGTCAGATAATTCTTTTCGTGAACCTTAAACTATCATGAGGCATATGCTATCACATTCCCATGCTACATCAACACATATCCCAGTCCGACTCTCGAAGCATCGCAATGTACAACAAGGCCATCAGTACCCTCGGGTAAGGTCAACACTGGTGCTGAAGTTAGTCGTTCTTTCAGCTCCTGGAAGCTTTTCTCAAAAGCCTCCGACAATTGAAACTTCACCTTTTTCTGAGTCAGCCTAGTCAATGGGGCTGCAATTGATGAAAATTCCTCAACAAATCTCCGGTAGTAGCTTGCTAAGCAAAAGAAACTCCGAATTTCTGAAGGGTTCACCGATCTAGGCCAATTCTTCACCGCCTCTATCTTGTGGGGATCTACCCTTATGCCTTCACTTGATACCACGTTACCCAAAAATGCCACAGAGTCCAGCTAGAATTCACACTTGCTAAATTTTTCTTATAGTTGATGATCCTTGAGGGTTTGCAGCACTATTCTTAAATGAGTGGCATGTTCCTCCTCACTCCGGGAGTATATAAGAATGTCGTTGATGAACACAATCACAAACATATCCAAATATTAATTGAACACCCTGTTCATCAAGTCCATAAAAGTTTCAGGAGAATTGCTTAGCAAAAAAGACATAACTACAAACTCATAATGGCCATACCGGGTTCTGAAGGCTATCTTTGAAATATCACACTCCCGAACTCTGAGCTGGTGATATCTGGATCTGAGATCTATCTTCGATAAACATCTGGGACCTTGGAGCTGGTCAAATAAATCATCAATCCTAGGCAATGGGTACCTGTTCTTGATAGTGACTTTATTAAGTTGCCGATAGCCAATACACATTCGAAGGGACCCATCCTTCTTTCAACGAAGAGAACCAGTGCACCCCATGGAGACTTTCTCGGTCTAATGAAACCCTTATCCAGCAAGTCCTTCAACTGATCCTTTAACTCCTTTAGCTCAGCTGGAGCCATCCTGTAAGGAGGGATAGAAATAGGTTGCATATCTAGCATAGATCAATCTCGAAATCGATTTTCCTTTTTGGAGGAACACCTGGAAAATCCTCGAGAATCACCTACGGATATTCGCACACCATCGAAACTGATTGGATAGTCGAGGTCTTGGACCTCATATCCTTAACCTTAAGTAGTTGGTATATGCAACCCTTAGAGATCATCTTCCTAGCCTTAAGAAATGAAATAAACCGACCTACTGGTAGCGCAAAACTATCCTTCCACTCCAAAACTGACCTACCTGGAAAACGAAATTCCACTGTACGGGTCCTGCAATTAATCATGGCATAACACGCAAACAACCAATCCATACCAAGAATAATGTCAAAGTCAGTCATGGCTAACTCTAATAGGTCTACAGAGGTAACCTTATGCAACACAGTGACCGGGCACCTCATATATACTCGTCCAGCTACAACTGAATCCTCAACAGGGTTCAAAATGGAAAATGGCTCTGACAAGGTCTCAGGACTCACTCCAAGGCTACTAGCAATGTAAGGAGTAATGAAAGACAATGTGGCTCCCAGGGCTAACAAGGCATAAAAATTAATATGAGAGACAAGTAACATACCCCTGACCACGTCTGGTGAAGCCTCCTGATCCTGGCGCGAGGCAAGGGCATAAAATCGATTTTGGCACTGTCCGCCACCCCCACTAATTGATGCTCCCTGTGGAGAAGAACATGATGGAGTTGCTGCTGGCCTAGTGGTCAATGCTCATCCCCTATAATCACCCTTTTTGGCATATGGACATGCTTGGTGCATGTGCCAGATCTACCACACCCAAAACAGACATCCGAACCGAGCAGGAACTCCCTGGTGTGACTTTGCCGCACTTCCTGTAGGTTGGGGAGGTATACTCCAACTGGGTGCCCCTCTGATCCCTGGATCCTAAAGCCCTACTCCTCCGATCACCTTTTGGTCTTGAGGGAACACTATCTGATGATGGTGCTGGGGCTAGTGATCTCTGCTGAAACTGTGGGCGGCTATTACCGCCAGACCTCTAATGTGAAAACCCACGGTTGTTCGTCCGAGCCCTCTTTGCCTCCCTTTCCCTCGCATGGGCCACCTCTATCTTCTGGTCGTACAACACAATGCGGGGAAGTCCATATCCTGGTGAAGCATGGCAGTCCTGCAATCATTGTCTAAATAACCAGCCACACCATGAAAAAATCGGCTCACCCGTGCCCTCTGATCCATCACCAACTATGGGGCATATTTTTACAGATGGGTGAACTCAAGCGAATACTCCAACATTGACATCCTCCCCTGTTTGAGTTTAACAAATTTATCTGCCTTCAATTCCCTCATCTCCCGAGGGAAGAAGCTATCAAGAAAGGCCATGTGGAACTCATCCCAACTGATAGGGCCCGTTCCCGCTATCCTGCTGTCCTTCCATTTTTGTACCATATATGAGCAACCTCCTTCAGCTGATAAGAGGCAAAGTCAACACATTCTCCATTTGTCACTCCCATAACCTGAGTGACCTTCAATATCCCTTAAATGAACTCGTGTGGATCTTCGTCACCTTTGATCCTGTGAACTTAGGAGGGTTCATCCTCAAAAAGTCTTTAACCCTAGCCGCCTTTGTATTACTGTTCTTGGGACATACGCGACACCCTGCTGGTTAACCTGAGCGGTCAAGGCCTGCACCAACATCTGGATAGTTTCCCTAAACTCAGCATGGGCAGCTGGCTCTGGTGCCTAGGGCTCCTAGACAGGTGGGGATTGCAGATGCCCATGATCATTTCCACCTCCATAGCCCTCATCATTTCCATTCCTCCTTCTGTTTACTCTTCTAATAGACATAATACTGCAATTGAGAATGGCAAGATTTAGAAGGATGAAAAGTCTTCTATCGCACGATATAGAACATGAAAGAAGGAAACATTTCCTAAACGTCTAGTAGTCTTTTCAACATAAGTGTGGTGCACTTCACACTAATAAAAAATACTTTAGTTAACGCGGCTTTCAGACACCCTAGAACACTTCAAACCTATGGCTATGATACAAAGTTCATCACGACCCGAATGTACACCCAGATTGTGGACACAGGACTAGGGACCCCGAGAGACCCCAATTTTACCCATGGCACATGCATGCAACTAATCTCATTCAAATAAGCAGAATGATAATCATAGAACATAGCGGAAACGTAATCATAGTATAACATTAGAAAATACTGGACATACTCATAAGCTGAATACTACACATGGTTTGAAAGCCTCTACAACATACGATGGGCTGATTGGACAACATCTCCAACTAACCCGAACGATACTGAAATGTAGGATAACATTAAAAGACTGCCAAACAGCATTAAAAACATGAGGACTCCACCAATAAGCTGAGAACGTAAGCTGAGATGGACTAAGGATGAGGATGAGCCTGAGATCCGGAACCTGTATCATGAAACAATACATCATTGAAAGTATGTGGTTAGTACAAGGAATATACTGAGTATGAAACATACTAAAGAGGACATTCTTAAAATAAAGTAAAACTCATAAATAGACATAGGAGAAGGATATCATGCATATATCATAAACTTCATGAGAAAACATAAGGCTCAAGGCTTTCAAATCAATCATAAAGAATTCATAATCATAATCGTAAGTAAATATTATCAAAACATAACTTTAGCCAATAACATAATATATCAATGCATAAAACATGTGGAACAATGGGAGTACTTGTTATAACCGACACCATCATGGTAGAGCCTTTCATGATGCCCCACTATATCACTCAAGTGGGGAAGAGTCGACCCTGGCTTACCAGGCGAGGGTCGTGCATAAGGCATGATATCACATTTTAGGAGATCATCATCATTACAATACACCATTAGAAACCCACGGTGGCACGTGGTTATGAGAAACAGCTGTAGTCCTTTGAACGTCGAGCTACTTGAGCTAGACATAGCGTCTAAAAACATGTATATAGGCTCCTATATAACTCGTTAACATCATGCATTAAGATTTATTGGCTAGAAAATAACATTTTCATCATTTATCCCCTTTAAACATGTTTATCCAAGAATCAAAGGCCGTTTTTATCGGCCAACATTATAAATCGATAAATCATGAAATTCATTTCATAAATCGTAAATCATTCTTCATCATGTGGGAATTGCCCATTACTTAATCATCTCAATTCTTTCAAAATATGCTCATAAACATGGGTAACTTGATTTCATATTTTCCCATCATCAATAAACTAAAAATAAAGAATATTCATCATGAATCATAACTTTCATGGACTTTCATCAATAGGCATTTTAGATTTAAAAGATTGAAACATGATTTTTTTAAGAAGATAATTTAAAATCTGTCCAACATGCATAATTCAATAATTAAAACTCATTTAAATTATATCCATAAAGAGAAATCATATTTTCATGCTTTGGGTAAAACCCCATGGAATTTGAATAGGAGAATTGTTGAGTTATCTTGATGTTTGGGTATGGGTGAGGAAGAATTTCACCCATTTTAAAATCCTACACACCTGGAAATGGGTTAATTTGAAACTCCTTGAATACCCACAAAGAAATTGATAGAAACTTGGTAAAGAAGACCTTGAATCTCCCAAAAATCTCTCTAAAATTATTGCATGATAATGGGTATGCATAAAGGTCTTAACTCATATTATCATACTCAGAAAATATCTAAAACGACGTAGTTAGGGTCTAATAGCATAGAAAAATTGAAATTGCCTTAAAATTAAATCCCTGAAAACTATCCCGGAATGACCAATGACCAACCCAATGGGTCATAACATCATACCCTGACTCGTGGTATCGAGTCATTGAGTCCACTTCTTGATCTCATGACTCAGATCCTTTCCATGGCTCGTTAGGATGAGTCGTGATTTCAAAGGACGAGTCGTTGGACCGACCGTTGTCAACTCCTTGACCTAATCTGGCTTTCCTTCCCACTAGCCTCACAACGAGTCATGGTTTCCATCCGTTGTCTGCACTGGAACCTTCAACCCATGAACAATGACTTGAAACAATAGGTCGTCCCTTTTAACCACAAATCATGGGATTCCCCATTGCATCCTCCTCAGCCTAAGTCCAAAACTCTCCACGACTGGTGGCAATGACTTGTTTTTTCTGACAACGGGTCATTGCACCATCCGTTGTCTCCATTGTTACCTTGACTTCCCAAACCAAGACAGCTTGTGACGATTCGTGGTACCCTACCACGAGTCATAGGGTCGTCCATTTTGTGATGTCTTTGCTAGTTTTCAACACTTTTCAATTTTAACTCCTGGGTCTATTCTTAGGCCTTTCCAGGGTATTACACCTTGATGTTGTATATGGTGAGTGATTGGTAAGTTGTTTTCCCTTGATTTTTCTTGGTTAAGAGGTTGTTTATTCTAGTACGTGGTTATCTTTGGTTTTCTACCATTGAATTCATAAGATTTTTTGTTGAATAAGTTTTGTTTCATTCATTCCTTTGTTGATGTGGTGTTGGAAGTTCTTGGTAGTTGTAAAAGCCGTTTTTAGGAAATAGTTTAAGTATGTGGGAGGCCCAGGTTTTATATTTCTTTGTGTTTGTTGCAAAGAGGTATTTTAAGGCTTTTATTTCTTCTATTTTGGCATGATTTCGGTGAACTATTGCTACCTATAAACTCATGTGTGTTAGCTACCTTTGAATCTATAAATTTTGTTGCTATTGAATTTGTTGACTTGTTGGTAGTACAATATTGTGTAAATAAGTATGTTTTGAGTTAATTGCTAGCTTCAAGAGATTGGCAATTGATGTGCATAGTTGTAACTAATCAATAGAATTATGATGGGGATTGTGTGGTTAAGTTGTTCTAGTAGTTATTGCTATTTCTCAAACCTATATCATAGGATGGTTGTGGGTTCTTTCCCTTATTCATTAAGGTCTTCAATTTGGGCAATAGGTTGGTTGGTGGGCGTGTAATGGTAGAGTGTTAGTTTATGTCGGTTATGGAATGCGTTGTGGCTACCTTACTGTGTTGTGGGCTAATTTATAGCTAGAATTAGGTTGGAGTAGATACTATTATATGTGATTGATAGTTTGATAAACATGTAGGTGTGTGGTATGATGGCTAGATATGTGAGGATAGTGGTATGTTATGGTAGTCCATTGGTGGGAATTGGTAGCCAGTTGTGGGCGGTTGAGCTTGTGTTTGAGTGTATAATTGTTGATATTATGATTTTGTGGATTGTATGATTTGTATGGCACCTGGAGGCTCTACAATAACCGATAAGGCTGTAATGGTTTTCGACCGAGTTGAGCACGTGGCTTGTGAAGATCGGTAAGGCCGTGATGATTTCTGGCATGGTCATACTTGCGACTTGTGGACGCCTGTAAGGTATTGACTGCTTCTGGCAAGGCTATTATTGTGGATTGATATACATATTTTGTTGTTTCCTTGTATTATGTTTGTTTGATAGTATTGGTGATAGCTGAGGTCATTGAGGGGCCTAGAGTTGACTCAGGTAAGACATTTAGATAGATTATGTCTGGTACTAGCAGTTACAGGTCAGTCTTATCAGCTAGGTGCTAACTGATTCTTTGTTTATTTGTTTATCTTATTATGTTAGACTTGCCAAGCTTATGGGGGTCAGGTAGGTTCTATTTATTTTCTTGGTTCATAACTTTCTTCTTATAGTTATCCGATATGTCTATTGATTTAAATTATGAATCATGTTATCTTTTCCACTTTACATACTTGGTATATTTCCATACTGACGCCCTAGTTGAGGGTGTTGTATTCATGCCTGCAGGAGTGTATCTGCAGGTAGATCGAGCTTTTGTTTATTGAGTGGTGTTCCAGCTGAGTCGTTAAAGCTCTAGATCTTTCGGAGTTGCAAAACATTTATTTATGTATAGTTCAGGGCCCTGTTTCGAACAATTCATGTTGATTGTATTCATAGAGCCTCGTAGACATCTTTTATGGGTATAACCTTATTGTTGTAGGCCATATGGGCATTATTATATAGATTTTCTTCCATCTTAAATTAGCTTATATTCCTTTTGGTGTTTTCTAGGATTTCATGGTTGTTTCTAATTTGAACCTCTTCGGTTCTTGTTGTTGTAGTTAGATTTGTGGTAGGGTGTGCTAGATCAGGTGCGGCATAAGGTGCTAGTCATGCCCCTCTGGGTTTAGGGCATGACAGACATGGCATCAGAGGTGTTTGTGTCCTAGGGAGTCTATGAGTTGTGTCTGTTTGAGTCTTGTTTATGTGTGTGTTGTGCAACATACTTATAAATAGGAGGCTGCAGGATATTTAGGATTGTTACCCTCTTTTGGATCGAAATCGTGTGAGATGTCGGTTGTTGAAGGAGTCAGTTCTAGACTCATTTTTCCTAACTTGTGCAAACATACTTGCCACAAGGGGGTATGTAGTCGTCCAGTGGCTAGACATGTTCGTAGGTAAGTTACTTATGTTAATTTTGGTTATAGTAGTGTCGCACCCTGACAAGGCGCAAAGTTGTTTCGTTTGGACTTATCTGTAGTAGACCCAAAGGTTTCATGATTATGTGAGGCTATGTCGTGCTGTGATAGTGTTTGGGGTTGAAGTTATGCGTGTCGTCCAACATTCTAGGATAAATATTTCTAAGGGGGAGGATGTAACACCCCATGCGTTTAAAGCGGTCCCATTGATAGGTTTCGGACATTCGAGTCTAGTTTGTGGAGATGTGTTGTACGTCAAGTAATGATTGGGGGACGAAGTGCAAACGAGCAAGTGGATGAGCGAACAGCCGATATAAACTAGAGGAGGTCCACTTCAGCTCCATGGCGTGTTGCTGCTCCTCCGCCCTAGGCTCTGTGTCACGAAAGCTGCAAGGCGGTGGCTACCTATTTAAATATTTTTTGGCTATTTGAGTTATTATCCAAATTTCTAGAAATCTTCACGTCCAAACTCCCTCTTAAGCTCTCTTTTTCATACCTTAGTTATTTTGAGGTAAGGAACCAAGTCCTGGTTTGATTTTTTATGTGGGGAAGTTGGGATTCTCCGTGTGACTTGTGTTTTGCTGCCATTTTAAGATTTCTTGATAGCTGTCTTTGGTGAATAATTGTTAAGTTGTTTTCTGTAGTTGCTTCTTGGTTATGAGATTTTTTATTCTAGTTTCACGACTGTTCGGGTCTTTTGAGTGCACGTGGTCGAACAAGTAATAAAATGGCTAAAGTAAGCCAAGTATCGATCCCACAGAGACTAGACCAAGGTAATAATCGAATCAAGTGTTAATGAACTCTAACTCTAAAAATGCGGACAACAGTTGAAAGAAGATTTTGGGAGTTTGTTTCCTAATTTATACTAATCTAAAACAAATGTAAAAATTGAGTCTGAACTATAGTAATGAGCATGATGAGGCTAAAACGAACATTCAGGAAAGTAATTTATCGACACATTACGGTTAATCTTTCCTTCGATTGCTAGTCAAGACTTATTGCCTATGGATTAAAACTCTCGTATTTAACCCAACTTAAGAATCATGAACCTTCCACCTACATTTCTGTGATAAAAAGAAAT
>JACEIK010000547.1:392580-412519 GCA_018107945.1 Datura stramonium | reverse complement strand
GGGAGACAAACAGTACCACGTATTATCGAAATATCGATGATGAGAACATGGTGAGTCAGCTAAGGGGAAAATAAGCAAGGTCTCAGCGAATAAATCTGAAATCACCCTCCAAGCGCCCTAAAAGGGTCAATGAGAATAATTGTGGAGGAATTGTAAGTAAAGGATGAGCGATTCAAGGTTCGGCATCAGTTGCTCAAACTCAAAGGCATGATGAAAAGGACAACATAGGTAAGATCGTACAATAAATCTGCCAATAATGATAAATTGATTGCTGGCATTTGTAACGATCTAATACAAACGTCATGATTTTCATTATGTATTATGGGGTCCAATTGAAGCCATTTAATTGGTTGTAGTACTATTGCAACAAACTATAAATAGACACATTTTTCACTTGTAAAAGGCGATTGATGAAATATTAAATACACTCTACCATTTTTTGCTCTCTTGTGCTTTCTTATACTCTCTTTGCTCAACAGAATCTCGCTGCTAACGCAGGCTCCAAATAGTCAAGATCCTAGAGACTACGGTTATATAATCGGGACTTAATCATCTAGTTTCTGATTAAAAGCCTTTTGTTATATCGAGTACATTATCTATAGATATTTATATTTCGTCTATCAGCACATCTTAATCGTTATTTTCATCTTATTAATTTTGAATTTGTGAGTTAATTCATATTGCAATCTTGATCTCACTAAAGTTTTAGTTGTACTGATTAAATTGATAAACAAAAATATGGTGAAATGTAGGATTGATTAGCAGTCTTAACCATTCAACATGGTAAGTCAAGAGGGTATTTCGAAAATGCAGGTTCCCCTCCTACAGCCATGTTCGTTAACTAGGTAAAGGAAGACAGTTCCTGTTGTCATCTCATATTGCCAGAGTCTCATAATATCCTCCCTTTTTCATATTACTTCTGAGACTTTGGAGTGTCGCATAAATCTCAGTTGTCTTGGTGGAGGATGAATCACTTGAGAAGAAAACCTCAAGTTTATTTTTCACCACAATCCAACTACATCCGGGGTTCTTCTTCAAACCTTTCTGCCTCATCAGAGCCCTCAAACATGCTGCTTCTTCCCTCATCCCAGCATCCACATAGAGATTTAAAAGTTGAACGTAATTGCTGCCTCTGTTTGGTTCCATCTTCAGAAGGTTATTGGCAGCTATTTCTCCAAGCTCCACGTTTTGATGGACCCGACAGGCAGACAAAAGACAGAGCCATACACCCCTGTCAGGTTCCACCACCAAGTTTTCTATGAAATCATAAGCATCATCCAAGCGTCCAGCACGACCAAGAAGGTCCACCACATTTGTGTAGTGGTCCATTTCTGGTTTGATTCCATACTCTTCCATTAAGTGAAATAGTTTAAGGCCTTCATCCACTAATCCAGCATGGTTGCAAGAGGAAATCAAGGAAAGGAAAGTTACAGCATCAGGCGTCACTCCAGATTTCCTCATTTCATTGAAAAAGTTGATAGCTTTCATACACTCACTGTGAGATCCATACCCTGCAATCATCGTATTCCACGTTACTAAATTCCTTTTGGACATGTACTGGAATATACGCTCTGCATACTTTAAGCATCCACTTTTTGTGTACATATCAATAAGAGCATTTTCCACTTGGCTGTCTTCAAGAATTTGATGCCTTATTTGGTAACAATGAATTGCCTTTCCTTTAATCAGTATCACTAAGGATGAAACAGCAGCAAGGGCACTAGTAAGTGTAACAGCGTCTGGATACAATCCTTGTTGCACAAGTTGAGGAAGAAGATTTAAAGAGAGCTCTGGTAAGTCATTTTTCGAATAACAAGAGATTAAAGAATTCCAAACCACCAAATTCTTATAGGGAACACCCGAAAAAACCTTTTCAGCCATTTCTAGCTGGCCACAATTAGAATACAAATCTACAAGAGAACTTCTCACTGCACTATCTAATTCTTCCCCGCTCTTAATAGTGGTTCCATGGATACTGCAACCCAATTCTAATCTTTCTAGTCCTGCACTAGCATTTATCACCATTGCCATTATATCAGCATCTGGATTGACATTACGAATCTCCATTTCCTTATATATTTCCAGTGCCAAATTGAATTTCTTATTTTGGCAGAGACCTGAGATCATTGAGCCCCATGCGACCACATCCTTCTCCTCCATTCTACTGAAAACTTCAAGAGCATCCTCTAAAATTCCACATTTTGAGTACATAGTCACTAGAGCACTTTGCAATGCGATGTTATTCTGTATTGGTTTCTTTATCAGTTCACCATGAACTGCCCTACCTAAATCATAAGATTTGGTCATGCTGCATAATATAAGAATATTTGACAAGGTGAAAGAATCAGAGGGAATCCCTCCTGATTGCATCTCTTTATACACACATAAAGCATCATCGCCTCTGCCTTTGCCAACATAAGCTGAAATCATAGAATTCCACACTTCAACTTCTTTATCTAATACAGAATCAAAAGCCCTGTGTGCATCTTCCAACAGTCCAATCCTTGCGTACATGGACAACACAGAAGTACAGACATAAGGATCATTCTCAAAATCCATCTTGACAACATCCGCATGGACCTGCCTACCGAAATCTAGATCTTCACCCTCAGAACAAGCCTTCAAAGTACTAGAATAAGTTGTTGACATAAGTTTGCAGCCCCTGCTCTTAGCTAAAGAATAGAGTCTCATGCTATTTCTCCATAATCCATTCTCAGATAAGCCCCCAATCAATGCATTCCACATGACAATATTGTCCTTGTCTTCTACACTCTCAAAAATGCACCAAGCATCTTTTGGCCTACCACAATTTGAGTACATATCAATCAATGCCGTAACCACAAAAGGATCATGACCAAATGAGTTTCTAATAACATAACCATGAACTTCCTTTGCTTTGGAAAACCCCATACGACCATTAAACAACCCCAGAAGAATACTAAGAGAGTACTCATCAGACTTGACACCAAGCTCTTGCATTCTTCTAAACAAACCCATACACTCCTCAGTAAGCTCATTTCTGATATACCCATCTAGCATAGCATTCCATATAGTTACATCTTGCTCCAAATCTTCACATTGGGAAACAAAATCAAACACTTGGACTGCACTACAAAGTGACCCACATTTTACGTACACGTTGATGAGTGAAGTGGTGATGAAAGGATCACATTGAAGACCCATTTTGATGATTGTTCCATGGATTATTTTCCCAGTCTGTAGATTTGGAAGAAAAGCGCAAGCTTTTAGGAGAGCAGGAAAAGTGAATTTGGAGGTGTGGAGAGGAAAACGAGGTTCTTTAGAGTAGGCTAACAGAGCTTCAAGATGGTTTCCTTGTTGAATAAAGGCTTTAATTTTGGAATTAACCAAAACAAGAGCATTGATTGGATTCAAAGTGGAGAATTTACGGGATTTGAACCAAAGGAAACGCATAGCATCTCATCCTCCTAAGAGGAGAAACTGGAGTTGCTCCCTCTGCACTTCAATCTGAAATTCTCAAGGGCACACCTTGGAATTGGATTTAAAGTTTTTAAAAGTTCTGTCTTCGGTTATTTTTTCCATTTTAAAGTCTAACTAGTATAGTACTCGCGCCACGTGCGGATATTAAATTACACTATAATTGTGATTTTATTTCTTTCATTAATGCAATAGATCATATTAAAATATCATATTATTTTATGATGCAATATATCTAATAACACAAATTTTATAGAATTAATGGAGACAAATTATATAATAAAATCATCACATAACTGTCATGCCCCGAGCCTATACTTTGGACGTGGCCGGCACTCAGACCACGAATGATCTAAGCGAACCCTTGATTTGACTTACTGCTTTGTTGAGAATACAGTAAAGTAATATGGAAGCTAAAGTTGTAATGGGCTCAATATAATAAAAATGAGATTTATTAAATGCAACTGAAAAGAATGTTATAACGTAGAAAAATTACATATCATAACACATTTAAAAAACTATTTACATATAATGGTCATAATTTTAAAAAATTACACATAAGGACTTTATTTCATTTAATGTTCCTTTTTTTATTCTTTTACTTTGTATTTTTATTTTTTACCATGTTTTTTAATTTACTGCAGTAATTCCCCACCCAACCCATTTTTTAACTTCTCTCTCCATCTTTTTCATCTCCAATCCATATTTTACTCCTTTAACTGCCCATAAATCTCGAAAAATCCGCCGCAATTGTTACATAATCTTGTTAAATCAAGTAAGTTTCATTCTTGATTTCTATTTTTTTTTAATTTTAAATATTTTTTTCTTCTTTAATTCGCTAAAATATTTTTTAAATTCAAATCTTTATGATATTTTGAAATCTCAAGTTGATTTATTTTTTGATTTTGAAAATCATATTTATACATTTTATAATTTATGTATTATATGTATTTAGATATTTAATTTTGTAACCGTGTACATTTTTAAATTTTAGGATTTTGTATTTTGAGTATTCAAAGTTTCATCAACGACGAAAAATACAAAACCCAAACGATTAACAAGAGATATATATTCATAAAACATATAAATATATTTAATTGTATTTATGGAATAAAACGAAATCATACATTACAACACGATAATGCTATTATGTTATGCATATATATTTAAATATTTCAGATATGCATTTGTTGGAATGGTGTATTTATCTTTACAAAATATTTATTTTAGTATGGATATATATTAGTTCTATTTTTCATACATTCAAATACATATACATTTAAATATTTCAGATATGTATTTATTGGAATGGTTGTATATTTATCTTTATAAAATATTTATTTTAGCAGGAATATATATTAGTTCTATTTTCATACATTCAAATACATAATCCTGNGTATGTATTTTATTTGTATTTATGATACAAATTATTCATTTATTATTTACTTTTTCTTATTCTGCTAGTTTGTAACAGGAAATAAACTATTTTGTTAAATTTTTTTTTTATTTCACAAGTTGTTGTAAATAAAAATTATGTCATTTATTAGAATCCTATTATTAATGGAACGGAATAATTATCACTTGAGTGATTTATGATAATTGAATTTTTATTTGAGACATAATCCCTAAAATCACTCAAATTTCAGATTTTGTATTTGTGTTTTGTTACGTTTTACCTATATTAAATACAACACATGACACATAAAATATTGCCATTTTATGTAAATAAGTAAATGTTGCTACTTAAACCTATTATCTTCCAAATTGTTGCCTATTTATGAAATTTCCTCTATAAAGTAACATTATGGACTCATCTCTAACTCTATCTATGAAGCCTCTTTAACTGAAGACAGGTGGTAGGACAAAGCTCCAACGACTATCTTAAGCTCTACTAAAATAAAATAACTCCACAAGACTGGGACTCTCCGAAAATAGGAGGTTTCACCAAATGTTGAATGAAGTGAGATCCTAATGAAACGTCTGCTGCTGATCTTGTCTATTATTATGATGCAGCGCCAAAGGACGTCAATACATGAAATATACAGTATGTAAAATAGCTGAATGAAACAACATTAGCAAGAATGTCTCAATCGAAGGACATAACTAGAATCAATAAACTAAAACTGTACTTTGAAACTTTGAATGATAGGTGTAACACCCCAAAAGTCCTTAAGATCAGACCTAAGGGGTGAATTGGAGAAATTCGAAAAATCTGCAAAGGTAACAGAACGAGCCGTTGTGTGACCCAACAGGTCGTTAAGTGACCCGTTATAGGCTGTGAGAGTTGTAAAAATGTTGAAATCGAGGAGATCCAACAATTGTAGGAACGAGTCATGTTGTCTCCTAATGACTCGTTAGGTGTCCCGTTGGTTGGGAGAAATTCTTGGAACCTTGAGATTCAGAGGGTCAGGACGAGTAGTGAAGTAACCCATTAGGTGTGATGACAAGTCTTCAGGTGGAGGCATCAAGTTAAGATCAGAAAGTTGGAAATTTTGTCCAGTGACGACGGAAGGTCAGGACGAGTCGTTACGTCACTCGTTAGCTTTGGCATTGCCTTTTCTCAGTAGGTTCTTTAAGGGCGTTTTCATAATTTCCAAGCTCCTAACTCTTTAATGACGTCGTTTTAAGCTCTGAAATGATTGTTTTAAGAGAGTTTAGCCTAACCTAAATCATTAGGCTCCCATGCATGCATTGAATTGAAATTTCCTTCCAAGATCAAACTAGAATTCTCCTCAATTTCTTTCTCAATTCTCATGGGCTTTTAAGACCAGCTTAGAAATCAGATTTCTCAGGTATGTAGGGATATGAATGGAGGATTCTTCCACCCTTATGCCCAAACTTCTTCTCTAATTCATGAATTCAAATTTCTAATCAAGTATATTGATTCCTAGGGTTTTAACCTAATTCTATGAAACTACCTATGCTATGTTTATGGGTCCAATCCCCTCATGTTCTAATGTATGATTTAAGTCTAATAGGCAGATTTTACACGCAATTTTATTATAAATTCATGATTTCAAGTTATTAGAAATTATGCCCTATTATGCAAGTTTTATAAAAATTCAAGCCTATGATCCATGATTTCAAGTATGATGAGTTATCTAGTATGCATGAATGTTTATGAACTCTCAACCTATGATTCCATGATTTTGACTTATGAAGTCCATTTCAAGTATGCATAATTTTATGATTTGGGCAAGCCCATGCAAGTTAAGTATGCTTATTATGATTTTAGTCAAGGCTAACAAGATTAGTTTATGATATCATTTGGAATCAAGACTCCCAATGCAGTGTTATACCCCGGGAACCGAAGGATCAGACCCGGAAGTGAAAACGGAGAAAAACTGAAAATTCACACCAGGTCACAGAATGACTCATGAGTTGAGTCGTGAGGAGTGACCATGAGTCGTGAAGTGACTCATGGTCAGCTTGGTTTGGCAAAGTCTGAGTGAGGAGGCCAGGGGCCTGACCACGAGTCGTGGTCAGACCTCACGACTCGTGAGGTCACCCGTGGTCAACCCTGGAGGATTGGAAATATTGGGATGGGCAGTGTAGGCCACGAAAGGTGACCACGAGTCGTGGTCTGACCTCACGACTCGTGAAGTCACCCGTGGGGTTCCCTTGGAGTTTTCGGCAGTGGACTCAACGAATTAAAGCCACGAGTCGTGCCCTGTGGCAACGACCCGTTAGGTCCCTTATGAGGACTGGCGACCAGATATTTCCTGCGTTTTAATGAGGGTGTTCCCATAATTTTCTAAGTCCGTAAGGCCTAAACTACGTCGTTTTGGATATTTTCTGAGTGTGATAAGAGGAGTTAAGTCCTTATTGCATGTCCATTCTCATGCAAGGATTTTAGAGAGGTTTTTGGAAGATTCAAGGCCTTCTTCCCCAAATTTTCATCAAATTCTTTGTGGGTGTTCAAGGAACCTTAAGTCCATCTATTCCCAGGTATGTACAGTTTTAAAATGGGTGGAATTCTTCCTCACCCATGCCCAATTTCAAGTTAATTCATGAATTCTCCTACTCAAATTCTACGGGATTTTACCCAAAGCACGACAATGTAATTTCTCTATATGGGTATGATTTAATTGAGTTTTAATTATTAAATTATGAATAATGGACAGATTTTATTATTATTTTCTTTAATTCATGTTTCAAGCTTTTTAATCTAAATTGCCCATTTATGGAAGTTCATGAAAACTATAATTTATGATAAATATTCATTATTTTAAGTTTATTGATTATAGAAATGCATGAATCCAAGTTACCCTAATACTTCATGCATTTCCTAATACTTCATGCATGAAGTTTATTGAGTCTTATGTTTTATCACGAAGATTTTTGATGTAAGCATGGTGTCCTTCTGCTATTTCTATTTATGAGTTTACTTTACTTTTAAAATGTTTGTTTTACTTAACTTGCATACTCAATAAATTTCACGTACTGACCGCATATTTTCTATGTTGTATTGTTTCATGATACAGGATCCGGATCTCAGGCTCATCATCATCCTTAGTCCATCCCAGCCTACGATATCAGCTTGTTGGTGAGTCCTCATGTTCTGAGGGTCATTTGATAAACTTTCCTATTGATTATGTTTCAGTATTACTTGGGTTAGTTGGGGATGTTGTCCCATCAACCCATATTACGTATTAGAGGCTTTCGGACAAATGAGTAGTATTCAACTTATGTAAATGTTGGTATTTCCTGATGTTATGTCATGGTTACGTTTCTGCGATGTTTTATTCTTAATATTCTGTTTATTTAAATGAGATTAGTTGAATGAATGTGCCATGAGTTGATTTGGGGTCCCTTGTCTCGTGTCTACGATCCGAGTGTACGTTTGGATCGTGACAAACTTGGTATCAGAGCAATAGGTTTGAAGAGTCCTAAGGTATCCGAAAGCCGTATTAGGTAGAGCCTTTTTCATGGGTGTGCAGCGCGCCACACCTATGACGAAGAGGCTACTGAACGTTTTAGGAAATATTCTTTTCTTTCATTTTTTATGTCGTGCGATGAAAAGCCTTTCCATCCTTCTAATTTGTACGATTCGAGATTGCAGAATTATGGCTCCTAGAAGAATGAATGGAAGGAGGAATTGAAATGATGAAGGCCACAGAGATGGCAATGACCATGGGCATCAGCAAGCCCCACCTGTTCCGGAGCCCCAGGCACTAGAGCCAGCTGCCCACGCCGAGTTTCGGGCGGCGATTCAGATATTGGCGCAGGCCTTGACCGCTCAAGTCAATCAACAGGCTGCTGCACAGGTTCCACATAATGGCAATGCAGCGACGGCTAGGATTAGAGACTTCTTGAGGATGAACCCTCTCGAGTTCACAGGATCAAAGGTGGATGAGGATCCACACGAGTTCATTAAAGGGATCTTGAAGGTCACTCAGGTTATGGGGGTGACAAATGGGGAGTGTGTATACTTAGCCTCATATCAGCTAAAATAGGTCGCTCATATTTGGTACAAGCAATGGAAAGACAGCAGGGCAGCGGTTGGGGGCCTATCAGTTGGGATGAGTTCCACATGGCCTTTCTTGACAGGTTCTTCCCTCGGGAGATGAGGGAATTGAAAGAAGCTGAGTTTGTTAACCTCAAGAAAGGAAACATGACAGTGCTAGAGTATTCGCTTGAGTTCACCCGGTTGTCAAAATACACCCAAGAGTTGGTGATGGATCAGAGGGCGCGGGTGAGCCGGTTTGTTCATGGCGTGGCCAATTATTTAGACAAGGATTGCAGGACTGCTATGCTTCATCAGGATATGGAATTTCCTCGCATAGTGTTGTACGCCCATCAGATGGAGGAGGCTCATGCAAGGGAGAGGGAGGAAAAAAGAGCTCAGACAGATAGTCGTGGGTTTTCACATCAGAGATACGACTGTGGCTACCGTCCACAGTTTCAGCAGAGGTCACTAGCCCCAGCGCCATTATCAACTAATGTTCCATCCAGACCCAGGGGTGATCAGAGGAGCAGAGCTTCAGGGTCGAAGGATCAAAGGGGCACCCAGTTAGAGTATACCTCTCCAGCCTACAGAAAGTGCGGCAAGAGTCACACTAGGGAGTGCCTGCTCGGTTCGGATGTCTGCTTCGGGTGTGGTAGAACTGGGCACATGCGCTGAGCATGTCCATATGCCAGATAGGATGATGATAGGGGTCGAGCATAGACCACTAGGACATCAACATCTCCAGCCCATTCAGCTCCACAGGGAGCATCTACTAGTGGGGGTGGCGGTCAACGCCAAAACCGATTCTATGCTCTTGCCTCGCACCAGGAGCAGGAGACTTCGCTTGACGTGGTCACTGGTATGTTGCGTGTCTTTCATATTGATGTTTATGCCTTTCTAGATTCAGGAGATACATTGTCTTTCATGACTCCTTACATTTCTAGTAGTTTCGTAGTTAGTCCTGAAATTCTGTCAGAACCATTCTCCGTATCTACCCCAGTCGGTGATGCAGTTGTAGCTAGACGAGTATATAGAGGGTGCCCTGTCACGGTGTTGCATAAGGTTACCTCCGCATATTTGGTAGAGTTAGCTATGACTGACTTTGACGTTATTCTTGGTATGGATTGGTTGTCTGCATGTTATGCTTCGATTAATTGTAGGACCCGTACCATGGAGTTTCATTTTTCGGGTGAGTCAGTTTTGGAGTGGAAGGGTAGTTCAGCGGTGCCAGCAGGTTGGTTTATTTCCTATCTTAAGGCTAGGAAGATGATCTCGAAGGGATGTATTTACCACCTAGTTAGGGTTAAGGATGCGGAGTCCGAGACCCTGACTATTCAGTCAGTTCCGGTGGTGTGCAAATATCCGGAGGTGTTTCCCAAGGATTTTCCAGGTGTTCCTCCGAAAAGGGAAATTAATTTCGATATTGATCTATTTCCAGATACGCAGCCTATTTCTATCCCTCCTTACAGGATGGCTCCAACCGAGCTAAAGGAATAGAAGGATCAGTTAAGGGATTTGTTGGGTAAGGGCTTCATTAGACCGAACAAGTCTCCTGGGGTGCGCCAATTCTATTTGTTCGAAAGAAGGACGGTTCCCTTCACGTGTGTATTGACTATCGACAGTTGAACAAGGTTACCGTTAAGAACAGGTACCCCTTATCTAGGATCGATGATTTGTTTGACCAACTTTAGGGTGCCAAGTGCTTCTCCAAGATCAATCTCAGGTCCGGGTATCACCAGCTTAGAGTTCGGGAGAGTGACATCCCGAAGACCGCTTTCAGGAATCGTTATAGTCACTACGAATTTGTTGTTATGTCTTTTGGGCTAACCAATGCACCCGCAGCTTTTATGGACCTGATGAACAAGGTGTTCAAGCAATATTTGGATATGTCCGTGATCGTGTTCATCGACGACATTCTTATATATTCTCAGAGCGAGGAGGAGCATGCCACTCATTTGAACTCAAGTCCTTACCAGGGACTTATCTGAGGAGTCACCTGAACCAATGGTATCCTATGTTGTCTACATAATTCTAGGGCTTAGGGTTTGTGTGAACCCGTCACGCAACTCGGTGCTAGATAATTCTCTCAAAATATATGCTCATATACTTATTTCTATCTGATGCATCTTGAAAACATCTTTTATAAAGCATTTTAGCTATAAATATAATAGATGTTTAAAAATATCTTTGGAGCCTTTCGCTCAAAACGTTCTTAAAACTTAGAAAACCTCATGCTCCAAACATCTCTTTGAAAACTTGTGAGTTCGATGTTCTAAATCATCTCTATGAATTTCAAAAATAAGATTTCACTTTAGCTTTGAAAATCATGCTAAAAAATTACACTATCTTTCTCAAAAAAATTTCATGAAAACTCTTTTAAAAATTTGTTTGCTTTATGAAAACAATACAATTAAACTCAAATTACAACACTTTCAAAATTATACTTCTTAACATCATGTTTTCATGCAACTAGCGTTCATGAAATAAGAGACATGAACCAACCTCAAGAATCAAGAATCAAGAATCAAGAGAGTATGATCAACGATAACTAAAATAGGATTTCAATCAAGAGACATCAATAAGCAACTCGATATAAAGAATTTAATAATGGCAATTCAACATATATAGATAGAAGAAGACAATTCAGGAATTGGGTAAAAAATCTAGCTTTAATATCAATTAATTCTTTCATAGATGTAGGACATAAGGATGCATATGAATCCTTACTTAGGTTAGCCTTACATACCTAGAAAGTTGAACTTAGACTTAAGCTTGAAGAGACCCTAGGTTGAAGAAGATGACTTCCTGGCTTGCTTGATGACTTGAGAGCTTAATGATCTTGAATCTTATGTTGTGATGAATGGGAATAAGAGTTTATACTAATTAAAACATTAAATATAATCTTTAGAAATCCCAAAATATTTTGGATTAGGTTCTTAAATGTCACAACCTGAGTTGGGACCCTGGACCGAAACACGGGACCTAGAACCATGAATGACTCCAAGCTAACCAATGATACATATATATCATAACTTAATAGCATAATCAAGTGAAAAATTAACATAAACATGAATAAGAAAAAGATTTAAATATCATAAAGCATATATAAAATTGATAATGTCGCAACGCTGAATCACAAAGCCAAACATGTTAAGTCTATGTTTGAAAAGTCTCTACTATATGATGAGATGCTGGGACAAACCCCCAGTTAACTCCAAGTCTGAAACTGAAATGAAATACTCAACATAACTAAATGAATGCCCTCGAAAGATGAGGACTTACCCAAACAGGGGCTGAACTGGACTGATAGGGAGCAAGCTATCGGCGAGGCTGAGCGGAATCATCCGAACCTATATCGCGAAGAGTATACAGTCAATACTTTGAATGTACCTATGTAAGGTAATTAAAACATGCTAGTAAAACCTTAGTTGAAATCATGAATATAAATCAAAATGGGTCGCGAGAGTAGGGACATCATGCCAAAAGCCCTACATCCGAAGTATATATAATCATAAGGTATTCATCATAATCCAAACATAATGACCCAAGGTTTAAAAATAGAAATCATATGACTTTTCATATTTGAGATCGTAAGTGAAAGCTCATAATACTGATCAATAGGAAAAATATACTATAAAACTTAATATCATAAGTCATGAACATGAGTAACTGAAAATATGAGAAACAACAGGAGATTTTAATAACGGACATACCCCACATGAACATACATGGAGCCCGACCTGTAAATCCTAGTCAGGAGGGTTTTCGTACCTTACCAAGGATAGAACCATAAAAAAGGACGTGATATCACTCTTGGGTGGCCAATATGGGCATTGGAACATTCTCTTGGAGGACCTCATCATGGCTACATTGGCACATACTTCTGAGACATGGGTGCACTTGAACCCCGAACAACTCGATGTTAAATACTACTCCCAAAATATATACAGTACTCATATCATAATCATGAAACATACTTGAAATACATAATCTAGTTTAATTCATGAAATCCATATCGTGCTTGAGATACATAAACTAACCATAAAATAGGCTCGTGAGTCGACCGTGATCATAAACTTGATATTCATAAAAGCCATGCATACTTGAGAAAGTCATAATACTCAAAAATTCATAAATTCATAAAAGGTTCTTGTGAATATCATGCATTGTAATCATAAAACGTAATTTACTTCATCATATTTGAATCTTAGGCTCATAAGATTTCATAATCCATGCATGGTAGGCATAATTTTCATAAAACTTGAAAACATAAATTGATAATCAAAATGAGTATAAAATATTTCCATTAGTCTTAAATCATTGATAGAAATTTGAAGGAATTGGACCCATAGACATAACATAGATAATTGCATGAGTTTGGGTTAAAACACTAGAAATCAATACTCTTAATTAGAAACTTGAATTCATGGATTAGGGAAGAAATTTGGGCATTAGGGTGGAATAAATCCCCCAGTCATGGCCCTACATACCTGAAAAATCTGATTTCTAAGCTGGTCTTGAAAGCTTAAGAGAATTGGGGAATAAATTGAGGAAGAACTCTAACTTGATCGTGGAAGAGAATTTGAATTCAAAGTATGAATGAGAATACAATGACTTAGGCTAGGTAAAACCTCCTAAAACACTCATTAAAGAGCCCAAATGACGTCACTTTTGGGATTAGAAACTTGGGAGATTATAAAATTTCCCCTGTATATCGGGCTGAAATTCAACAACTAGACGTCTCGATAGAACACATGACGGGCCATCACATGCCCGAAGGTTCGTCAATCTCTCCTTCACCCTTATCTAGAAAAGGGGGTCCTGACTAGCCTAAGAAACTGTGGAAGTGATGGGCCGTCACTCCCACGACAGTCCGTCAAACCAATCGTCACACCCAGGATACGTGGTTTCAACTCGACGAAACATGCAATGGTCCATCACTAAGCTGGGCTGTCACCCTCACCATCAAGCCTCGATGTGGTCCATGACAGTCCATTACTTTCTTGATAGCTGACATTCCTATCGTCGCGACGCCAGTGCAACGGGCCATCAAGAGGCTAACGGGCTGTCAGTTCCTCCGTCACCCTCTACACCAGACCAGTAAATTCAATTTTTTTCCTTCAAGGAGACATTTTGAGACTCGGGGTGTTACATTAAAAATTAAAAAATTACTAAAATAACCTTGGAATCCTGTCTACGATTTTGACTCATCCAGTGACGACGTGTCACTTGACAGTGTTTCACTAAAATGCTCATAACTTTTTACACCGAACTTTGATTGACACGAGGTCAGATGCGTTGGAAAGAAGACTCGAAGGGATTAAATTTTATGGGTTGAATCACTCAAAAGTACTTCATAAATTATGAGTTATAATTGTTTGAAATTGACCTCTGTAAGAACTTATGTGAAAACTCAATTAGTAAGAAGACTCTCAACTCAACTTCGTGCTAAAGGTTCCTTATGACCTTAATTTGCATCCAATGTACTTTTTATCTTAAGAATTTTGATATTAAGACTTAATTCCATAAAATTCATCAGGTTCGGGTCAATCCACATACCTAAAACAGTTTCAAACTTAGTCTGAAAGTCCAAGGTGTTACAATATCTCCCCCTTGGGATCATTCATCCTCGAATGAAGTTCATGGACATAGATAGGATCTAACCCTAAAAATTTATAAATGTTTTGGTAGAGTTCCTTTATTGCAATGACTAATTCAATTTCTAAATGGCTATCAGCAAACTAGGAACACTTTCACGAGTCTCATCGGACATTAACAGGTGCATAGACCTGAAGAATTGCATGGGAACATGATTTTGGTCCCTATTGGACTCTTAAGGCATGGAGAAAGAATAGGACTTCTTTTTTCCTTAAGAGACACGACTAACAACCCTAAGCTTAAAAGTTTCTTTTTAACTACACCAACTTCTCTAAATGCCACACTTATCATTTAGAACTTATAATTCTCGTTTGTGCTCATATTGATACTAAAGTCTGAGTCTAACAATAGGCTTCCACCACTTTCAAGCCTAACTCGACTAAAGCTCTTGCATCCCAAGTTATCCCCCAAGAATATTACTTCTTCTTCTTCTTATCATGTAGATCACCACACCTCGAGCTCTAATTAAGGAGTCACTAGTCACATAATGCAATGGTCCACATGTATATCATCACAACATTCAAGCCTATCACTATAATCATCTTATGACTTCTCTGTAGCTTCCATCATCTAAGAATTATCCCATCTTCCCTAGCATATCTAATAATTGCAACTTCATGAACTTCAACAAAGAGACACACCAAAAATTTCTTCTAAATACTACACATGACCAATCCTTATGTTGCACTTCATCCACACTTATAATCTAAGATAGAACTAGTACGCCGCAATTGTCATCAAAGTAGTATCTACTTTCTCCCATCCTTCCTTTACCTAGATTCTTTTACTACTATTTATCAAGTCAAGAGGAGGATCAAATAAGAATAGAGTATGAACATTAGGAATACGAGAGATACAACTCAATCATGTCTTATACTTAATATGACTTTGTCTCTTGAGGTGAGGTCTAAGGATCAAGTGCAATGGGCATGGGTACTACTGGGCATTTAAGGCATGAATAGAAGGTCTATTCTGAGCATACACGTTATAGCCACCATCAACATTATAGGTGAACGTACATACGGCTTATAGTAAGGAAATCAGAAGCATGAATCGTTTGAGAAATCTAATATGAGCATATACATGATGTAGCATGATTTTATTATCCATTAAATCGTATCTTGAGGACTAAGTTCATAGAACTAAGCATATTATGAGACATGATTTTATATATATAACGAGTCTCATAACATAAAGTTGGGTTTTATGGAATCATAGAGTAAGACTAGGATTGCGATTTGAAGTGGTTGCTTCTTGTTCTAGGAATCTGAGTATGGACATGGGTATGCATAGAGTACTTGGACCTTAGATGTGTTCATGGAATGAATACTTACGCCATGATTAGAGTATCATGTTGATTGTTATGCAAGGAATACAGTTGATTAAGAATGGATCGACATCCCATAGTTACTTCTCCGGGACTTCTTCACAATTGGAATCTCAAGACTTGACTTGGTTCTTCAGCTTATCATCTCCCCTTTTTCTTAAAAGTCAACATTCTAAGTCTTCGAACCTCTTCTCTAAACTAAGCTATAATCAAACAACTCTTGTGTGTTGGTGTATCACTATACATATGGAAGCTAAACTCTCTCTTAACGACTACATCTGTAGGTACTAAAATTTATGCTAGGATTTCTTTCTTAGGTAGATCTTAACTTTTATTTTGCCTTTAAGGCTATCATTGTAGGATTCATACTCTTTCTGTCGTATCAACTTCATACATCCAATCCTCAATCCACCCAATAAAAAGTAAGGGCTTATACTAAGAGGCTTAAAATCATCTACCTTACTTAATCCTCTAACCTCAGTTCTTTAGGACACCAATAGTGCATTCCTATTATTATTCACACTTCTCAACTCAAGAGTACTGAACTATGCACACGTAGCACTTTAGGAGCTTAGAATCTAGTGTAACTACATTCCACCTCGGAGCACATCTTTCTTTTTAACATTCAAGGCACTACTTCAACTATTGACTTAGACTCCAATCACCTATACACAATCTTTTTCTAACACATTGACATGCTATCATGATCTTCTATCTAGTTCAAATATACTCTAAGTCATCTTGACCAACAACTCTTTCTCTAAATACTACCATGGAATCTACACAAAAGTTATTACTCTTCGGTCAACATCAAGGGACTTACCATCCCGTTACTTACCTTATAGATACATGACTATGGTTACATACTTCCCTCAATCACTATCTCCACTTTTGGCTTCCATACTTCTATCTTCATATTTCTGGCTCTAGGTTCATTCTACTACTCATGGTTCACACAACCCAAATCACAATATCTCTAGGATGTCAATACTACCCAAGCACTTAGAGACCCACTCTCCTACTATGGATGTCATTCGCATCAAAGTTTCAGAAGGGGAATCTGAGAGTACATCTTACTGTAGGCTCAATGCATGATTTATGATAACAAGAGTGCATTCTTGTGATGCATTAGACTTAACTAGAACAATAGGCTCCTCTTAAGCCCTTGTGCAGTCGTTTAACTTTCTACTGGCTCTATTTGAGAGCACCTCAATGATAGGAATCTAAGCTTTTCTACTTCTACCACCTCGAAGATGAGGTGTAGTCAGCAAAATTAGAACAACGCATGAATCTATATAAAATTTCCTATGGAATAGCTCTACTACACCATCTAGAGTATGAAAGAATGAAAAACTCTTCTTAAATGTCTGTAGTCCCTCATTTATAGAAGTGGGGATCTCAAAATCATAAACGAAATCCTATTGACACGACTTCATAGATTTCCTAGGACGCTTTGAAACTAAATCTCTAATACAAAGTTTGTCATACCTCGAGCCTATACCCTGGACGTGGACGACACTCAGACCATGAATGATCTAAGAGAATCCTTGTACTGGCTTACTGCTTAGCTGAGAATACAATAAAGTAATATGGAAGATAAAGCTGTAAGGGGCTCAATATAATAAAAATGAGATTTATTAACTGCAACTGAAAAAGAATATTATAAAGTAACATTATAGACTCAACTCTAACTCTATCTATAAAGCCTCTATAACTAAAGATAGGTGCCGAGACAAAGCTCCCACGGCTACCTTAATCTCTACTAAAATAAAATAACTCCACAAGACTGGGACTCTTTGAAAGTAGGAGATCTCACCAAATGCTGAATGAAGTGAGATCCTAATAAAACGTCTGTTGTTGATCCTGTCTACCTAAATCTGCATCATAATACAATGCAGAGCCAAAGGGTGTTAATACATGAAATGTACAGTATGTAAAATAGCTGACAACGTTAGCAAGAATGTCTCAATCGAAGGACTTAATTGGAATCAATAAACAGAAACTGTACTCTGAAACTTTCAATGATGCATAGGACACAATGTGATAATATGACCAATGTGTAAAACAGTTTATGCAATTAAACTCATGCACTATAATGATATCTATAAATACATATGCAAATATATATCTTTAAATTAGGAGCTTTTCGTAACCGACAACCATCATGAATAAGCGTATGATGATCCCACAATTAGTCTACCTGGAGGAGGGCTATCCAAAGCTATGCCAGGGCTGAAGACAAAACTAAACTGTGGATCCATAACTGAAGTCCTTATCAGGGACTTATATGAGAAGTCTCTCAAACCAATGATATGATCCTGTCCTACAGTGGCTACGTAGTTTTGGGGCTTAGGGATTTTCTAAACCCGTTCACCCAACTTGGTGCTAGATAATTTTTCCAAAACATATGCTTATATACTTATGTATACTGAGGCATCTTGAAAATATATTTTATAAAGTACTTTACCCATAAATATAATAGATGTTTAAAAATCTTTTGGAGCCTTTCTCTCAAAACATTCTTAAAACTTGGGAGACCTCATGCTCCAAATATCTCTTTAACTTATGAGTTCTATGCTCAAAATCATCTCATGAATTTCAAAAATAAGATTTTACTTTAGTTTTGAAAATCATGCTAAAAAATCACACGTTCTTTCTCAAAATCTCTTCATAAAACTCTGTTAAAAATTTGCTTGCTTGATGAAAATAATAAAATTAAACTCAAATCACAATGCTTTCAAAATCATAC
This sequence comes from Datura stramonium, assembly GCA_018107945.1. Classification (NCBI taxonomy): domain Eukaryota; kingdom Viridiplantae; phylum Streptophyta; class Magnoliopsida; order Solanales; family Solanaceae; genus Datura; species Datura stramonium. Next base: position 393,880 of record JACEIK010000547.1, on the reverse strand, counting down.
TTATTAATATCATGCTTTCATGCAACTAGGGTTCATGAGATAAGAGACATGAACTAACCTCAAGAATCAAGAATCAAGAATCAAGAGAATATGATCAACCATCACTAGAATAGGATTTCAATGAAGAGACATCAATAAGCAACTCAATATGAAGAATTCAATAATGGCAATTCAACATATATAGATAGAAAAGAAGATAACTTAAGAATTGGGTAAAGGTCCTAACTTTAATCTCGATGAACTCTTGCATAGATGTAGGGCAGAAGGATGCATAGGAATCCTTATTTAGGTTAGCCTTACATAGCTTGAAAGATGAAATTAGACTCAAGCTTGAAGAGACCCTAAGTTGAAGAAGATGACTTCTTAGCTTGCTTGATGACTTGATAATGATCTTGAATCTTATGTTATGATGAATGGAACTAAGAGTTTATACTAATTAAACCCTTAAATATACTCTCTAGAAATCCCAAAATATTTTGGATTAGGTTCTTAAAACATAGAAAATTACTAAAATAACCCTGGAATCACGTCTGCGAATTTGACCCGTCCAGTGACGACGTGTCACTTGACAATGTTTTATTAAAATACTCATAACTTTTTATATCGAACTCCGATTGACACAAGGTCAAATGAGCTAGAAGAAGACTCAAAGAGCTTCAATTTGATGGGTTGAATCACTCAAAAATACTTCATAAATTGAGAAGTATGATTGTTTGAAATTGACCCTTGTAAGAACTTATATGAAAACTCAATTGGTAAGAAGGCTCTCAACTCAACTCTGTGCTAGAGGTTCCTTATAATCTTAATTTGCATCCAATGCACTTCTCAGACTTAAGAATTAATATTAACACTTAGTTTCTATAAAATTCATCAGGTTCGGGTCTATTCACATACCTAGAACGATTCAAACTTAGCCTGAAAGTCCGAGGTGTTACAATAACATTTTATTTAATTTCAAATATCATAATTTATTACAAATAACTCAAAACTCCTCTACTTTTATATCAATTTCAAAACTTTCATTTCTGGTATAAGCTTGACACCTTGAATAGAAAAATGCAGGTAGGAAGTCATTGCTCTTTCTCCGGCTAATCCATAGGAAAATCCTTATATTCTCAAAGTTAAAGTTAGTTTGTCAGTTAGCTATCAAGATTGAGAGGCCTGCTTCAGAACTGTCTGGGAGTTTGTCTTAAATTTTAAGGCGCTTTTAACTTCTTTTTAAGTAACATGATTATGATTATAGAAAAAATAATAATAATTCAGAGAATATTCAATAATCTCTCCAAGTAATTTCTTTTAT
>JACEIK010000547.1:333842-377928 GCA_018107945.1 Datura stramonium | reverse complement strand
GGGGAACTCTTGTGCCAAATGGTCCTGCTCAATTTGCTCTTCAGGGAAATATTTTGACTCCTTATGTTTTCCATACCACTTTTTACCTTCCGCCACCACCAATCTAGTACCGAACCGCCTTTTCTGGCCCCTGGGAACAGGTGGGGCTGCTGGAACAGCTGATCCCATTCAGTGCCTTTTTCCCTTATCCTGTCGAGCCAACATCGTTCTTGTTCATCCAAAAGCATACACTAAATTTGTCAGTAACAAGCACGTCTAGCCAATACTAAGGTAGGGCTTCAGGCTATCACCCCACACTTAGTTGCTAGCGTGGTTTCACTAGTCATAGCCATTCGGGTACTCAAACTTCCCCTTCCTTACACTTGATTGGCTAGTTACTCCCAAAATTAATCTGAATCACCACTTTGACAAGATAAAGCAAACACAACATTATATAGAATTTTCTAGTAGGGCGCATTACATTTGAAACATTAGATGGGGCATGTCGGTGTCAGCTTCTCCCAAAAATACATACTGCAAGCGTGGATGCAACACTTTTAGCTCCAATTTGGGTGTCTCCTCTATTGAAGGCTTTGGTGGTGGCTCTAAGGACCGCTGTAAGGGCTCGAACTCCTACTTTCGAAAGAACATTTTAACCTCATTCATAGCTTGCACCATCCCCTAACTAATCATGTCCCACCAATGCTCTTTCTGAGGGATCATTTGGGCCAATAAGCTGAAGTGCGGATTCTTGGTCCACAATAGTGATGGCTGACAGCTCTTCATAAATAGTCGGTAGCTTCATGGCTTTGTAGACATCAAATACTTCCACCTTATCATGGGCTCTCATGGTTAGCTGCCCAGGCTTCTCGATTAGAGCTCGCCAAGTTTCCAAAGGACGTCCCAAAATAAATGGGACTTCCGAATTTGGCAAAAAATCAAGAATTATGAAATCTACCGGAAAAATAAGGAGCCCTCTTTGCACTAGAACATCCTCCACAATTCCATCTAGCCTTGCCAATGAGCGATCGGCTAGCTGCAAGATTCTTGTAGTAGATGCAGGACTACCCAACCCCAACTTTTTGAATACAGAGGTAGGCATCAAGTTAATGCTCGCTCTCAGATCACATAAACCAAGAGCTCTAACGGACTGCCCAACAGTGCTTTGGATGTAAAACTTCCCCAGATCTTTGAGCTTTTAGGCAATCTATTGTGTTTGAGAGGTGCACTCCTCGGTAAGTGCAAGCGTGGCATATTCCGTCAGTTTGCTTGTTTCCACAATATCTTTATGTACTTGGCATTCTTAGGAATTCCTTGCAAAACATCTACCAAAGGAAGATTAATGTCCTGCTTCAATACTTCCACAAATTTATTGAAGCATGTTTCTTTATATACTTCCTCAATCTCTGAGGGGAATAGGGGTGGTGGTGGTCTTTCATTATCTACTGCCTTTCCACTCCCCATCACATTATCATTCTCTTCGGCCTTCTCTGTTGTTTCAGCTTGGTGTGGTGGCTTTTTGGGTCCCAACTCCTTCCAGTTCTTTTCCACTTCTAATGGTGACAACATTCACCTTCACCCAGGATTGGTGTATGTATCACTTGGAAACCCACCACGAGTCTGTATTCCTGTTCTCCAACTAACTGACCCAGCTGAATCTCAAGGCCTTTGTGGCCCAGCTATTGGTTTTTTCATGTCAGCTGTCAATTTTACTTGGTCAACCTGCATTTGAGCTTGGTTAGCTATAATAGTCTTCAACATGTCCTAAATGTTGCTGGACGGAGCAGGTGCATTATTCCTCAAGGTGAGGCTGGAAATTCTGATAGGCCCTTTGTTCCTGTGCAGACCCTGGTTGAACTCTTCCCTGGTGACTATTACTGCCGGAAAATTAAAATGGTTCCTCCAATTGGGGTTATAATTGTTGCCATACTGCTGACTGTTGCCCCTTTGCGCATTCCCAACAAAATAAACTTATTCTGGATTAGCACCACATGCATCAGCTAAGTGCGCACTGCTACCACAAACTTCACACCATACTTGCCGGACTACATTGGCCAAGATATTAGCTTGCCCCAAGCTTATGCTACTAAAATGAGTGTTGCTCTGATTCTATAATGCAGCTATCTGTGCAACAATAGTTTTGAGTCCATCCACCTCCAAGACCCCCTGCCGCTTTCTTCACCACACCTCAGGTTGTGTCGGCATTCCATGATTACCTTGTGAAATACGGTTCAATAGTGTATACAACTCTTCATACGTCTTCACCAAAGCTTTCCCCCCAACTGCAGAATCTAACAGGATTTTTGTATGAGGTTCACAGCCTTCTATAAAAGTATGCACCAACACGTCATTTGGTGATAGTGAGGACAATCTCTCAACATTGACTTGAACCTCTCCAGGCTTGAAATACTGGGTTCTCTGTCTCTCTGCTTAAAACATAGAATCTAACTACAAGTCTTGCTGTCTTCCTTGAAGGAAAGAACCTAATTAAGAATTTCATTGCCAGATCATCCCATGTGGTAATAGAATTAGGCGGTTCAACCTTTAACCACCTCTTAGCTTCCCCAACAGAAACAGTAGAACAATGTAAGCCTCACATAATCTGATGATACCCCTGTGGGTATGCTTGCATGTCACTGATCTCCAGAAAATTTTGTAGATGCTACTGTGGGTCTTCATGAGGAAGACACATGGTGTCATGCGGTATCGATTCTTGCACCATGTTCTATTTCACTCAAAACTACCTCTGGCTCCCTCCTGCGGATGCTAGGGTCACATTATTGCATGTGGGATTGCCGCCTCGCGGACCGGTCTTGCTTCATCACATCGGAACATAACTCTACCCATCAACCGATGGATGCTGTTATTGCTCCAGAATTCCCCTCTGTAACAATTGCAACTTCCTTTCTAGAGCTTCCCTCCTTTGTAAATGAAACTGTCTTTCCGGCTCAAAATGGGTCCACCAATTCCTTATTTCTTGCCAGCTTTCAGAAAATTACTCCAGTACCTGCAAGAGTAACAGCTACGATCAAGTTGTCAATATGCACAAAACTTTCAAAAACTAACACCTGAAATTTCACCAATTTCACCCGTCCCCGGCAAAGGCGCCAAAAACTTGTTCACGCCCCACAGTAAACAAGCGCACGTGGTCGTACAAGTAATATAGTGGCTCTTTAAAGCAAGGTATCGAACCCACAAGGACTGTAGCTCAGTGGTAGCTTTTTCTCTTTAGTAGTCACAATTTCTTTTTGCCAAGTATGTGAATAACACAATGATTTGGCGTATTTATACGACCAAACTCAATATTTTCAACCCGTTGTGAGTCTGGATAGGGAGAATATTGATGTATTCTCACATGTTGGAGTTAATTAAGGTTGTTTTTTATTTTTCGGATTAATAATTGCGTGGTGACTAATTGAAGGTCGAGAAGACAGAGATGTCAGCTGGAGGAGCAAGTTAACTCGGGGGGATAGGCTAACATTTGGAGGGCGTAAAGAGAGAGTTGAAAGTTCCCCACTATGTCACATAAGGATGGTCTGGGTGAAAAGCATTACATTACATGGTGGAGGGAAAATTATATGAAAAATTGAAGGGGAAAAACAATGAAGGAGCGCGATTACTCCGTGGCACGGAGCTTGAGCTCCCACGATAGCCTCTGTGCCACCTTGGTAGTTTATCTTTGGAAAATTTTCCAATTTTATAAATAGAACACTTAGGATTTTATTTGGATATATCTGACATTTTGCATGAACGTGGGAGGAAGGAAGTTGAGCTGCAGAAAATTCTGGGGTTATTTCTCTTCTCTTTTCTTCAAAATTTCAATTATTGATATGATTACAACTTGTTTGAAGATGTTTAATCAACGAAATAGTGGCTAAACTACCTCATTCTGAGGTTAAGGCTAATTGCAGGATTGTGGAATTGTATATCAATTTCACTTAATTATCTGAATTCTTTCATGAACGTTGTTCTGCTATTCTTGCTTTTCATTGCTTTAATGTTTGGCCAGCTTTAAGGTAAAATTATAATCCTTAATTGATTCACCAGAGGAAAATTATTAGGGTAGACTTGGAATAGGGGAATATGTTCTTATCTTTGTTGTGAATTAAAGGTAAGATTAGCGTGTAGGATAGAAATATACCTGCAACGTCATATTCGGTCATCTAGGGAAACTATTTTTATTTGCCAGAAGATGAGTTATTGCATCACAAGAATGTGCAGTGTAAGGCTCATAATTCAATAATTGGCTAGAGAGGTTCCGAGGCCGAACGCATTTATCTCTCCGACCATCAACCTAAGAGAGAGTAAGCTGAAAAATAATAAATTATACATGTGCTTGCATATTACTTTCTTCATAGATTGTTCATGCTATTGTGTAACTCACATTTTATTATTTTAATTAGTGTTACATTAAATAGTACTCTTTGACAACTTTTAATTCGGTGTGGTATTAACATACTTGCATAAGAAATTGTGACTACTAAGTAAAGGTTTGCCTCTAAGTTACAGTGTGTAGGTTCAATACCTGGCTTGAAAGAGCCACTAGCCATAATACGACCACGTGCACTTGCGTGCATTGGGGTGTGAACAAGTTTTAGGCGCCGTTGTCGGGGCTGTAGTTATGGTGGTGGATTAAATTTTTTTGTGTTAGTTTGCAAGTTTTGCAAGGTGACAACTTGATCTTAGCCCGTCTCTTGCAGGTACTAAGTCTTTTCTGATGCTTTGGCAAAAAATAAGGAATTGGTGGATCCATTTTTGGAGCCGGAGAGACTGTTTCATTTACAAAAGAAGGAAGCTCTAGAAAGGAAGTTGGTGTTGTTACAGAGGGAAATTGATGAAAAGCAACAGCATCCACCCGATTGGACAGGCGAGTTAGTGCCTGAAGTGATGGTAGAAAGACCAGTACGCGGTGGCAATCCCACATGCAAATAATGTATCCAGCATCCGCAGGCGGAGCCAGGAGGAGGTAGATTTGAGCTAAAACAGAATATGGTGCAGTTATTGCATACCATCGGACAATTCGGAGTCTTCCTCATGAAGACCCACGGCTTAACATCTACAAGAATTTTGGAGATCTATGACTCGTACACCCACTGGAGTATCATCCAGATTATGTGAGGCTTACACTGTTTCCATTTTCATTGCTGGGGAAATGAAATTTGGTTAAAGGCTGAACTACCTAATTCTATTACCACGTGGGATGATACGGCAAGGAAATTTTTAATTAGATTCTTCAGTGGGGGCGGACAACAAGGCTTAGAAGTCAGATTCTAAGTTTCAAGCAGAGAGATGGTGAGAACTTGTATCTGGCTTGGGAGAGGTTCAAGTCAATGTTGAGGTGTCCCCACCGTCATCGGTCAAATGATGTGTTGGTGCATACTTTTATAGAAGGTTGAACCTCATCTGAGATACGGTAGATTCTGCAACTGGGGTACAAGCGTTGGAAAAAACATATGAAGAAATATATACATTATTGAACCGTATTTCACAAGGTAATCCTGAATGGAATGCTGACACAACCCAAGGTGTGGTGAAGAAAGCGGCAGGGGTCTTGGAGGTGGATGGACTAAAAACTATTCTTTGCCTTGATGCAGCTTGCATTCTGAGAATCAGATCAACCTCATTTAGTAGCATGAGCTTGGGGCAGTCACAAACTCCGGTCAATGAACCCGCAGGTATGGTGTAAGTTTGTGGTAAGCAGTGCACTCAGCTGATTTATGTGGTGCTAATCCCGGACTCGGTTTATTTTTTGGAATGCGCAAAGGGGCAACGATCGGCGGTATGAAACAGTATAACCCCAATTGGAAGACAATTTTAATTTTCCTGGGTAGTAATAGTCATCAGGGAAGAGTTCAAACCAGGGTCTGCACAGGAACAAGGGCTCATCAGAATTTCCAGCCTCAGTCGAGGGGGTAAATACACCCTAGAGTCCGGCCAACATTTAGGACATGTTGAAGACCGTATAGCTAACCAAGCTCAGATGCAGGCTGACCAAATAAAATTGACAACTGACATGAAAAAGCAGCAATTTGCCACCAAAGGCTTTGGAGATTCAGTTGGGACAGTTAGCTGGAGCGCAGGGCTGCACTAGACATGAAGAGTGGATTGCCGTGTGAACCCACAAATCCAAGTAGGTGAATGTTGTCACCACTGAAGTGGAAAGAAAATGAAGGAGTTGGAACCTGAAAACCACCACAACAAGCGCTGAAATGTGAGCAGGCTGAAGAGAATGATAATGTGAAGTGGAAAGGCAGCAGATAATGAAAGACCGCCCCCTTCCCCAGAGGTGCAGTATAAGGAGGAAAGCATGTTTCAAGAAGTTTATGGAAGTGTTGAAGCAGGTGCATATAAATCTTCTATTGGTAGATGTTTCATAGAGTTCCAAAGTATACAAAGCCACATAAGGATATAATGGCAAACAAGCGGCCCGACGGAATGTGCTGGTTGCACTGCCGAAAAGTGCACCTCTCGAATACGAATAGATTGCCTACAAAGCTCAAGGATCGGGATGTTTCTAGCCAGATTACTTTTGGGCAGCCTATTCCGAGATCATGGTTTGTGTGATCTAGGAGCGAGTATTAACTTAATGCCTACATCTGAATTCAAGAAGTTGGGGTTGGGTAGTCCCATACCCACCACGGTAATCTTGCAACTAGCCGTCGTTCATTGGCAAGGCCGAGATGGAATTGTGGAGGATGTGCTGAGTGGAAGTGGGCTCCCTTATTTTTCCCTATGGATTTTCATAATTCTTGATTTTGAGCCAGATTCGAAAGTTCCATTTATTTTGGGACATCCCTTTTTGGCAACTGGGCAAGCTCTAATCGATGTAGGCTGTTGGCCGGCTAACCGTGAGCTCATGATAAGGTAGAAGTATTTGTTGTCTACAAGGATATGAAGCTACCATCTATTTATGAAGAGTGGTCAGCCATCACTATTATGGACCAAGAGTCGCACTTCAGCTTATTATTTAAACCAGTCATTGGAGAGAGCATTGGTGGGACATGGTCGGAGTCTAGGGGATGGTGCAACATATGAAATGGTTCAAGCTCTGAATGAGGCAAAAATGTTCTTCCGAAAGCAAGAGTTTGAGCCCTTTCTGCGGTCCATAGAACCATCACCAAAGCCATCTATAGAGGAGGCACCCAAATTGGAGCTAAAAGCATTGCCTCCACACCTGCAATATGTATTTTTGGGGAGAAGATGACACATTGCTGGTCATTATTTCAACGAAATGACAGATTCACAGATGCAAGAAGAGTTAGTGGTCATGAGGAGGCGAAAAAGAGCTATGGGATGGCAGATGTTAGACATCTGGGGAATCAGTCCAGCTTTCTACATGCACAAGATATTAATGGAGGAAGGATATAAGCCAACTGTACAACATTAAAGGAGGCTGAACCCGGTGATGAAAGATGTAGTTAGGAGGGAGGTGATTAAGTGGCTAGATGCAGGAATGGTGTATTCAATCTCAGACAGTGAGTAGGTCAGCCCGGTTCAATGTGTCCCAAAGAAAGGGGCGTGATTGTCATAAAGAACGAGTTAATTCCCACACGACGATCACGGAGTTGGAGTTTTCTGGATAATTGGAAACTAAATGAGACCACTCGTAAAGATACTATCCTTTTATTTATGATCAATGTCTGATAGACTGCTTGAGAAGGAGTATTATTTCTTTCTAGATGGTTATTCTGGCTATAATCAAATATGCTATCCTAAGTCGGGAGAGGAGCCATTCACATGTCCTTATGGGACATACGCCTTCAATGTATGCCACTGGATTATACAATGAACCAGCCACCTTCTAGATGCATGATGGAAATATTTCATGATATGGTTGAAGACTATGGCTGAGGCCTTCTTGGATGATTTTTCTATTTTGGTAACTCTTTGCTGTGTATTTCAAAATTTATACGGGGTTTTAGCAAGGTGTGAAGACTAAAACCTGGTGCTCAATTGGGAGAAGTGTCACTTTTTAGTCAAGGAGGGCATTGTTCTTGACCATAAGGTGTCGCACAAAGGTTTGGAGGTTGATCATGCAAAGGTTGAGCTGATTGAGAAGCTACCACCACCAGTATTAGTTAAGGGTGTCCTTGAGTTTCTTAGGACATCTTTGGCTTTATAGACAAGGTTCATTCAGATTTCTCAAAGATTTCCAGACCAATGTGCCGACCGTTAGAAAAAGATGTGAAGTTTGAGTTTGGCCTGAGAATATGTGAAAGCATTTGAGAATTGAAGAAAGAAGCTGGTAGAGCTCCCATTCTCATTGCTCTATTGGGAGCACCTTCGGTCTGATGTGATGCTAGTGATGTTGTTGTAGAGCGGTATTGGGGCAGCAGAAGGAAAAAGATTTTCACTCCATCTACTATGCAAAAGCAAAATGCTAGATGCCACGGGTGAACTACAGTCACCGAGAAGGAGCTGTTGGCACTTGTTTATGCATTTGACAAGTTTAGGTCCTATCTGGTTGGGGCAAAAGTGGTGGTACACAAGGATCATGCTGCGATTCGGTACTTATTTGGCAAGAAAGATGCAAAGCCCAGGTTAATCAGGTGGATATTATTGCTGCAAGAGTTTGACTTGGAAATCCAAGACAAGAAGGGAAGTGAAAATCAGGTCGCAGATCACCTGTCACGACTAAGAGGACCGGTCACATGTGAAGGAGGTTGAGCGCATCCGAAGGATTCCCTGATGAACAACTCTTGGCAGTGAAGGAGGCGAAACTCCTTGGTATGTAGATATAGTAAACCTGATAGTAAGTGGAGTATACCTACCAGAGGAAACTGCTCAACAAAGAAGAAGCTGAAGCATGAGTCTCGGTACTACTTATGGGATGAGACTTATTTATTAAAAGCAAGGACCGAGATCAAGTAATGAGGCGGTGCATTCTAGAGAGTCATATAGGTAAGGTGTTGAGAAAGTTGTCATTCATCACCGTATGTGGCGGTCATCATGGAGGAGAGCTTACCGCTCATAAAGTGCTCAATCAGTTTTATTTTGGCTAACATTATTCAATGATGCAATAGCATATATCAAGTCACGTATTCAATGTCAAAGAACAGGGACAGTAGCAGGAAACATGAGATGTCATTGCATAGCATCTTGGAGGTTAAGGTATTTGATGTGTGGGGATAGATTTATGGGGCCTTTCCCACCATCATTTGGTAATAAATATATTCATTTAGCCATGGAGTGTAATGTACAAATGGGTTGAGGCAGAAGCATTACGAATGATACTAAGGTGGTGGCTAAATTTGTAAAAAATAGATTTTTTACTAGATTTGGAGACTCCATGAGCAATTATCCCAGTGATGAGTTCACACTTTGTTTAATGCCTGGTTCCGAAATTTGTTGGATAAATACGGAGTGCGGCATAATGTGGCTGCAACATATCATCCAAACCTAGCGGGGGCGGTAGGAAATTGTCCAAAGTCTGCGGTTGCAGAAGAATTGTGAATGCTCAATGTAAGGATTGGGCAAGCAAATGTGATGATGCTTTGTGGCCATATAGGAACTGCTTATAAGACGCCAATTGGTACTTCACCGTGTCGGTTAATTTGCAGGATGGCATGTCGGCTACCGTAGAGCTTGAACATCGGGCCTATTGGGAGTTTGTGCGAAGTTGAATATGGATCCCGAGTAAGCTAGAAAAAAGCGGTTGCTGCAATTGTGCGAGTTGGATGAGTTTCGATGGCATGCATATGAGAGTGCTAAATTGTACAAGGAAAAAATGAAGAGGTGGCATGACAAGCATATAGTGCATCGAATATTTGAGCATGGCCGAGATGGTGTTGCTTCAACTCCAGGTTGAAGTTATTCCAGGAAACTAAGATCTAAGTGGTCTGGACCATTGGAGGTGGTGAGGATGACCCCGTACGTGGCTGTTGAATTGTGGCAAGAAGATAAAAGTGCCACATTGTAGTAAATGGTCGAGTGTAAGCAACTGCTTGTGGTGAGGGAGTAAGATAGAGAAGACATCCTATCACCTTAGCGGATGAATGAAAATGAGAGGCGTCGTGCCGCGACGGTAAATCGGAAGCGCTGCACGGGCAACCCCGTCAATGTAATGTAATTTCATAGTTAGAAATTGCTGTAATAAAAAAAGTCATGCCATGACTAAAACTGACGCTAGGTGGGAGGAAACCCACTATTTTTCTAATTAATTGGTGTTTTTGGATGATTTTGGGGAGGTATGGAACCCAAACAAGAATTTGCGAAAGTGCTGAGCTAGGTAAGGTTCTGGAAGAATAAGGACAAGGAACACAGGGCCTCCGCGATTGCTCCATGGCACAGGCTTGGCCTCATGATAGCCTCCATTACCACGTTGAGTTATATGAAGGTATGCTCAAATTCCAATAAGCGCCCGCCGCATTCGGTCCGTGGCATGGGCCTGAGCTTCACGATAACCTCCGTGCCACGTTGACATTATAAGGCCGACGGGTTCACTTAAAAAATTGGGTCGACCAAAATGAAACCCCTCCCTTTTAACCCCAAAATCTGCATTGCCCTCGTTTTCACCAATCCTCCGCGACAACCCCATTCCCCCTTCTCCCTTGGGTGTACCATGCCCAGGAGCATCAACAAATCCTTCTCTCTTCTTCACAACTAAGAGTAACAGGTATGTTTGAGTGTTCTTCTTCCATTTTATGCAAATTTCATAGCATGAACACATGGTAAGTAAAAATTCCGCCTAAGTGTTGGGAACTTTATTGAATCAAGTTTTTATGGGGAAATAATGTAGTTAGGATAGTAATTTCTCTGTATACTCAATAATGACATGATTATTTTTGCACTTCATAAGTTATCTACATGTTGGGGCTGCTTGAGGAGTTTAAAAAAGAAAGAGGAAAAGATAGGGAAAAATCATAGGTGAGCCATTAATTCTTGTATTCTTAGAATTGGCAATAGAAATTAGTATGAAGTGTTTGAAATGATGGTCTCTATAAATCTAGGCATGTAAAATCCAAGGCTAGTGTTCATCGGCCAAGTTTTCAACTGCTTTAAGGCTGAGTCAAGCAATATTAACTTCATGAAATTGCTAAACTAATGAACATGAGAATTTAATTGTACAAAGTCTGAGTAGTACAAGAAAATTGCTCCATCTAATGTTTATGATGTAATGCGCCCTATTGGAAGATGTTGTATAATATTGTGTTTGCTTTATCTTGTTAAAGTAGTGATTCGAGATCAATTTTCGGAGTAGTGAGTCATAGGGGTGTAAAAGAAGGGAAGTCTGAGTACGGTGATGTCTCGTGAAACAATGCTAGAAACTAAGTGTGGCGGCGTGACCAGCGTGACCCGGCCTTAGTATTGGCTAGCCATGTTTGTTATTGACAATGTGAATGTATGCTTTTTTGGCTGAGCAGGAAAGATGTCGGCTCGACAAGATAAAGGCAAAGGTGTCTCAACTTAAGCACGAGCTCAAAAAGGCACAGAATGGGCTCAGCTGTTCCAGTAGCCCCACTAGTTCCCAAGGGCCAGAGAGGTCAGTTCGGCATAGATGGGTAGTGGAGGAAGGTAAAAAATGGTATGGAAAGCATAAAGAGTCGAAATACTTCCCTGAAGAGCAGAATTGAGCGGACCTTTTTGCACAAGAATTCCCCAAGATACTGCACAGATATAGGCCTTAGGTATGGACTTCATCTTTACTGCCCAAGGAGTGTAATTTACACATGGTGCAGAATTCTACGTGAATTGGGACTACTCTGCAGCCACACAATAAAGATTCGAGGGCAGGTGGTTACCTTGGAAGCACATTATTTAAATTCCATCTTGGGGACACTGACACAGATCTACATCCTTTCCACCAGCCCAGGCATCACACAGCCATATGCTAATATCCGACACACATTATATGGACAAAAATCAGCAGCTGGGTGGAGGCGTCATATGAAAGGGTACCACCAAACATTGCCACCTTCACAGATGAAACGGGAAGCTAGAGCATAGTTTAAAGATTGTTGCACTGCCTCATTCTAGGGTGCATATGACTGATGTCACCATGACAGATTTGTGTGTTATACGCCTTGATAGAAGGCATGGAGATTAATGTTGGGGCAGTGATCATATCAGCCATGAAAAGGCCAGACTGCATCGGGGGCATAGAATTATGGTTTGGTCGTCTAGTCACTGCCTCAAAAGACATGACATTCAAGAAGGGCTCCTAGACTACAGACCGCGGTTACAGGCGTCGTGCTTTGGGCGTGACTAAGACTAGAGGGCACAAGACACCACATATGGTCCTATTCTCCCACGTGTAGTGGACACACTCATGATGATGCTATGCCCCTTGAGATGTTTGGCCTGTAGATGTTACAGTAGCATTATGGGATTAGTGACCCGCAACGAGGATGAGTTGTGGAAGGTTGACATAGATTACCCAATGAATGAGCATTGTCGTGCCATGTGTAGGATTATTTAGCATTTGTAGAGCCGGTGGACGATGATGTACCCACCGATGAGGAGAGACACCGTGATGACTTAGACATTGAATTAGATGAATATGAAGGATGACTCAGACCTCGGTGACGATGCATTAGCACCCAGATGAAGATATTGAACCAATTGATTGATCAGGGGTTTTTACCACCTAACTTTTTCTTCAATTGATATGTGCGAACAACGAGGACAGTGTTCGAGACTAAGTGTGAAATTGGAGGTTATCTTATGTTTGTTTATATGTGTGGGTAATTATTGTGGCATGTATAATTTGATTGGTAGTAATATGTTGTGTTTTACTTGTGGTTTAATGACTGTTACATGAAAAACTGGTTTGTAATAGCTAGTAGCTCATCCCGGGCGCTTTGCTGTGTTTGTGAATGTTATTTTTATTCTTAATTTTTATTGTTTTAGGTTTCTCCTTTTTGTTTCGGTTCTTTTCCCGGATGGTCCCTTTGAACCGAAGTCATAAATAGAGACTGTTCCTATGATTGATGGATGACGACAGTCTTAAGGTAAGTTAGTTGCGTTCGGAAATAGACAATAAACCCATCATTATTTATTAAAGTATTTCACTCGGTTCGATACAGACTTCATGGAACATGCATTTGGATAAGCAAATGGTTGCTCTAAGAGGATCACATGAGTAGTGATGTTGGACACTAAATTGCTGAATTTTAGGCTTAATTGTGCTTGTGTGGTGAGAACTAGTTGTATTTCATGCAAACTAACATCTAGAATTTGCATTGTGTACAAAAAGTCATAAATGTCATTAAGCTTAGAGGACATGATTAAGGCACTTCTTTGTGAACCATTATAGTTTAGCCATTTCATTCAGTGTTCTAACCTTGTGATTTCCCTAGTGAGCCCAGTTATAGCCTTTCGGCCTAATTTTTTTTAAACAACCTAATAAGAAACCTTACCCCATTTGTTCAAATAGCCTCGTGTCGTTTGAGCCCAATAGATCCCATTGCACTTTAGTAAGGCCACAAGAAGAAAAGGGGAAAGAAGGACTCATGGGTGCCCCATTTGTAATCATAAGCTAAATATACGAGTTCTCATGAAAAATAAAATAAAATAATTAAAAAATAAAAAATTAAAAAAACTCAAAATTCATAAAAAAAATAAAAAAAAAATAAAATAAAAATATTTATATGATGTACATATGTAGACACTTGTGTATATATAGTCTGTTGATGAAGTTCATTCAAGGGTACAAATTCTGTGCATCTAGAAAGTCACGGTGAAAGGAGTTGAAGTGAATGGCGAAAGAAATAAGTTGCAAAAAAGCAAATGTGGAATTGTCCTAAAGTGCAGAAGTATATGAGTCACTACAACCCAAATGATCCTACCTGTCCCTTACCCGACATTACAACCTGGAAAAAGTCCTTTTTATCCTATAAGTGATGCGATGATCGGTTGAGTAGTACACTAAAGGCAAATTCATGATGCATTAGATTCGCTTGGAATAATCTTTGAGTGTGAGTGATTCGATTGCATAGCTGCTCTTAAGTATGATTATCTTTGTTTCATGGAAATAGAACCATTGTTATTATGATTCAGACATGTTGACCAGATTTTCAGTTAAAGAGTTAATCATTAGGCCTGTATGATTCTTCTCATGAGAATAATGAATGAATACCTTGCTTGAGTAAGTTAATGTTACTCCACCGTTAAAGTGTTTAGCACAACTAGATGTGAGTTACTTTGGCCCTATAATTATGGTAAAATAGTAGCAATCATGTCGAGGATACTAAAAGCTTGTTCGAGGATGGACAAGGGTATAAGTGGGGGTAGTGATCTTGAGCGTATTTATACGACCAAACTCCATATTTTTCAACCCGTTTTGATGCGGATAGGGAGAATGTTGAAATATCCACGCATGTTTGAGTTAATTAGGGTTGTTTCTTTTTCGGATAAATATTTGCGTGGTGACTATTTGAAGGTGGAGAAGACAGAGATGTCAGCTGGAGGAGCAAGTTAAACTCCGAGCGGGAATAGGCTAATATTTGGAGGGCGTAAAGAGAGACTTGAAAGTTCCCCACCGTATCACGCTAAGGATGGTCTGCGTTGAACAACATTTTGATTACAATGTGCCAAAACAATGAAGGAGCATGATGGCTCCATGGCACAGGCTTGACCTCCGTGATGGTCTCCGTGTCATGTTGAGAAATTCTGCCTTGCTTTCGGATTCAGTGAGCCCTTGCGTGGCTGTGGCACGGGCTTGAGCTCCGTGATAGCCTCCGTGCCATGTTGGTAGTTTATCTCTGGTAAATTCTCCACTTGTATAAATAGAACAGTTAGGCTTTTATTTGGATATATCGACATTTTGCACGAACGTGGGAGGAAGGCGGTTGAGGTGAAGAAAATTCTAGGGTTATTTCTCTTCTCTTTTCTTCAAAATTTCAATTATTGATATGATTACAACTTGTTTGAAGATGTTTTATCAAAAAATAAGTAGCTAAAATACCTCATTTTGAGGTTGAGACTAGTAGGATTGTGTAATTGTATATCAATTCAGCTTAATTCTCTTCTTTCATGAAAGGTTGTTCTACTATTCTTGCTTTTCATTGCTAAAATGTTTGGCCAACATTAAGGTAAAATTATAATCCTAAATTGATTCTGAGAGGAAAATTATTAGAATAGACTTGGAATAGGGGAATATGTTCTTATCTTTATTTATGATTAAAGGTAAGATTCGCGTGTAGGATTGAAATATACCTGCAACGTCATATTCAGTCATCTAGAAACTATTTTGATTCACTTGAGAGAAGATAGATTCTTGCATCACGAAATGTGCGATTAGCCAAGGCTCATAATTCAAGAAGTGGCTATAGATTTGAAAGACCCAAGCCATATTTTACTCTTTACCGACCATCAACCAAAGAGAGAGGTTAGCTGAAAAATAATATAAATTATACATGCCTGCATGTTACGCCTTAACCTTAGATTGTTCGTGTAATTGTTTAACTCACATTTTCTTATTTTCATTAGTGTTACATTAAATAGTACTCTTTACAACTTTTAATTCGGTGTAGTATTCCATATACTTGCATAAAGAAATTGTGACTACTAAGGCAAAAAGGTTTGCCTCCGTTACAGTCCTCGTGGGTTCGATACCTGACTTGAAAGAGCCACTATACTACTTGTACGACCAAAAGTTGCACTTGCGTGCAACGGGGCATATCTTGGTTTCATGGAAATAGAACAATAGTATGTCAGTGAGGGGCATATGCTGGGGGACTTTTGGTTAGCTAATATTTTATTTATTATGATTCAGACATGTTGGACAGATTTTTAGTTAAGAGTTAATCATTGCACTTTGATTACACTCCAAGAGAATAATGAATGAATACCTTGCTTAGTAAGTTATTACTCCATGATTAAAGTGTTTAGCACAACTAGATGTGAGTTACTTTGGCCCCATAATGATGGTAAAATAGTTGCAATCATGTCGAGGATACTAAAAAGCTTGTTCGAGGACGGACAAGAGGTATAAGTGTGGGGTAGTGATCTTGGGCATTATTTATACCACCAAACTCCAAATTTTCAACCCTTTGTGAGTATGGATAGGGAGAATATTGATGTATTCACGCATGTTTGAGTTAATTAAGATTGTTTTTTTTTTGGATTAATAATTTAAGGTGACTATTTGCGGGTGGAGAAGACAGAGATGTCAGCTGGAGGAGCAAGTTAAACTCAAGGGAATAGGCTAATATTTGGAGGGGGTAAAGAGAGAGTTGAAAGTTCCCACCGGTGTCACGCTAAGGATGATCCCGCGTGAACAGCGTGCCACATTACATGGGGCGGAGGAAGAAAATTATGAAAAATTGGAAAGCGCAAAACGGTGAAAGCCCGATGGCTCTGCGGCACGAGCTTGACCTCTGCGATGTCCTCCATTCCGTTGAGAAATTCCTTCATGACAGATTCTAGTGAGCCTACGCGATGTGGCTCACGTGGCACGGAGCTTGAGCTCCCGTGATAACCTCACATGCCACGTTGGTAGTTTAGCTCTGGGAAATTTTTCACTTCATTAAATAGAACACATAGGCTTTTATTTGGATATATCTGACATTTGCACGAACGTGGGAGAGGCGGTTAATTTGAAGAAAATTCTCGGGTTATTTCTCTTCTCTTTTCTTCAAAATTTCAATTATTGGTATGATTACAGCTTTTTGAAGATGTATAATCAACAAATGAGTGGCTAAATTACCTCATTCTGAGGTTGAGGCTAATTGCAGGATTGTGTAATTGTATATCAATTCAGCTTAATTCTCTTCTTTCATTAATGGTTGTTCTGCTATTCTTTCTTGTCATTGCTTTAATGTTTGGCCAGCATTAAGGTAAAATTATAATCCTAAATTGATTCTGAGAGGAAAATTATTAGGGTAGACTAGGAATAGTGGAATATGTTCTCATCTTTATTGTGAATTAAAGGCAAGATTCGCGTGTAGGATTGAAATATACTGCAAGCGTCATATTCGGTCATCTAGGGAAACTATTTTGATTCGCCATAAGATGAGTAATTGCATCAAAGAAATGTGTAGTGTAAGGCTCATAATTCAGTAATTGGCTAGAGGTTCGAAACACCCGAGCCATATTTTACTCTTTCCCGACCATCAACCTAAGAGAGAGGTTAGCTGAAAAGTAGTATAAATTATACATGCCTGCATGTTACCTTAACCTTAGATTGTTCGTGCTACTGTTTAACTCACATTTTCTTATTTTAATTAATGTTACATTAAATAGTACTCTTTGACAACTTTAAATTCGGTGTGGTATTCATATACTTGCATAAAAAAGAAATTGTGACTACTAAAGTAAAAGGTTTGCCTCCTAAGTTATCGTCCTTGTGGGTTGATACTTGGCTTGAAAAAAGCCACTATATTACTTTTACGACCACGTGCATTGGGAATATCTTGGTTTCCATGGAAATAGAACCATTGTACATCAGTGAGGGAATATGCTGGGGACTTTTGGTTAAGCTAATATTTTTTATTATGATTCGGACATGTTGGCGGATTTTTAGTTAAAGTTAATCATTAGGCATTTGCAATTCTGCTCATGAGAATAATGAATGAATACCTTGCTTAATGAAGTTAATGTTACTCCATGATTAATGTTTTTAGCACAACTAGATGTGAGTTACTTTGGCCCCATAATGATGGTAAAATAGTTGCAATCATATCGAGGATACTAAAAGGTTGTACGAGCACGAACAAAGGGTATAAGTGTGGGGTAGTGATCTTGGGCGTGTTTATACAACTAAACTCCTATTTTCAACCTGTTGTGAGTATGGATAGGGAGAATATTGATATGTGCGCATGTTTGAGTTAATTAAGGTTCTTTTTCTTTTTGGATTATTAATTGCATGGTGACTATTTAACGCGGGTGAAGAAGACGAGGTGCCAACTTGAGGAGAAAGTTAAACTCCGAGGGAATAGGCTAATATTTGGAGGTAAGAGAGAGTTGAAAGTTCCCCACCGTGTCATGCTAAGGATGGTCTGCATTGAACAACGTTCCACATTACATGGGTGGAGGAGAAAATTATGAAAAATTGGAAGGCACAAAAGCGGTGAAGGGAGCCCACGTGCTCCATTGGCACGAAACTTGACCTCACGCAAGTGAGCCTCCGTGACACATTGAGGAAATTCCTGCAGATTCCAGTGAGCCCTCGCTATGGCTCCGTGGCACAGAGCTTTTAGGTCGGTAGCCTCCGTGCCGTTGGTAGTTATCTCTAGGAAATTTTTCACTTGTATAAATGAACAGGCTTATTGTCTCTCTGTATTTATGAACGTGGAAGAGGAAGGCAGTTGAGCTGAAGAAAATTCTAGGGTTATTTCTCTTCTCTTTTCTTCAAATTTCAATTGTTGGTATGATTAAAACTTGATTGAAGATGTTTAATCAACAAATGATTGGCAATTACCTAATTCTGAGGTTGAGGCTATATGCATGATTGGTCTGATTGTACATATCAATTCAGCTTAATTCTCTTCTTTCATGAAAGGCTGTTCTTCTATTCTTGCTTTTCATTGCTTTAATGTCGGCTAGCATTAAGGTAAAATTATAATCCTAAATTGATTCAAATAGGAAAATTATTAAGGTAGACTTGGAATAAGAGGCTTATGTTCTTATCTTTGTTGTGAATTAAAAGGTAAGATTCGCGTGTAGGATAGAAATATACCCCTGCAACGTCATATTGATCATCTAGGGAAACTATTTTGATTGGCGGAAGATGAGTTATTGCATCACATAAATGTGTAGTGTAAAGATATAGTTCATTAATTGGCTAGAGGTTCTCAAACACCCGAAGTCATATTTTACTCTTTCCCGACCATCAACCTAAGAGAGGTTAGCTGAAAAAATAGTATAAATTATACATGCCTGCATGTTACGCCTTAACCGTAGATTGTTCGTGCTATTGTTTAACTCACATTTTCTTATTTTAATTAGTGGTTACATTAAATAGTACTCTTTGACAACTTTTAATTCGGTGGTATTCATATACTTGCATAAAGAAATTGTGTCTATTAAAGTAAAGGTTTGCCTCTAGTTACAGTCCTTGGGGGTTCGATACTTGGCAGAAAAATCCACTATATTACTCTTACGACCCACGTGCACTTGCGTGCATTGGGCGTGAACTATAACGAATTAAAATTTGCCAAGAGTAATATCTAAAAGTAACACTAACTGAATCAAGAAAATGTGATATAAACTAATAGCACAGATGATATGTTATGGCATGGCATGCAGGCATGTATAATTTATATTATTCTTCAGCTACCTCTCTCTTAGGTTGATGATGGGGAAAGATTAGAATATTTCTCAGCGCTTTCGAACCTCTAGCTAATTACCTTTTTATGAGCCCTGCAACTACACATTTCTTTGAAGCAAAAACTCATCCTCGGGCGAGTCAAAATAGTTCCCCTTGATAACCGAATATGAAATTGCAGGGTATATTTCTATCACACGCGAGATACTTACCTCTAATTTGCAGCAATGATAAGGACATATTCCCCTATTCCAAGTCTACCCTAGTAATTTTCCTCTTAGAGTCAAATTAGGATTCAAATTTTACCTTAATGCTTGCCAAATATTAAAACAATGAAAATCAAGAATAGAAGAACAACTGCTCAGAAAAGAAGAAAATTCAGCTAAACTAATATGAAATTACACAATCCTCCAACTAGCCTCAACCTAAGAATGAGGTAATTTAGTCACTCATTCGTTGATTAAACATCTTCAAACATGTTTAATCATACCAACATTGGAAATTTAGAAGAAAATATAAGAGAAAAGAAACACAGAATTTTCTTCAACTCAACTGTTGTTTCCCACGTTCTCAAAATGTTGAGATAAAACAAAATAAAATCCAAAGTGCTCTATTTCTCGTGGAAAATTTCCTAGCGATAAACTAGATCCGTGACACGGAGCTATCGGGGACTTTCACTGGAATGGGGGCGGGCTGACTTCCTTTCAGCTTGGCACAGAGTCTAACGCGGAGCTCCAGCTCCTTTTGAGCCATCACGATACCTTCACTGTTTTGTACTTCCAATTTTCAAAATTTTCTTCCTCCCACCCATGTATTGTGGAACATTGTTCAATGCGGACCATCTTTAGTGTGACACGGTGGTGAACTTAAACTTATTTTTACATTTGCAAGCATTTCTGTCTCCCCTCGGAGTTTAACTCAGCTCCTCCCGCTGGCCTCTCTATCTTATCAACCTGCAAATAGTCACCTTCTG
Source organism: Datura stramonium (assembly GCA_018107945.1). Classification (NCBI taxonomy): domain Eukaryota; kingdom Viridiplantae; phylum Streptophyta; class Magnoliopsida; order Solanales; family Solanaceae; genus Datura; species Datura stramonium. The sequence goes on along the minus strand of JACEIK010000547.1, from coordinate 357,769 downwards.
TTATTAATCGAAAAAGAAAAGCAACCATAATTAACTCAAAACATGCGTGAATACATCAATATTATCCTTAACTAGACTCCGAAGGGTTGAAAATACAGAGTTGGTCGTATAAATACGCCCAAGATCAATAGCCAAATAGTCACAACACAATTATTAATCCGAAAAAGAAAAACAACCATAATTAACTCAAAACATGCGTGAATACATCAATATTATCCTTAACTAGACTCCCGAAGGGTTGAAAATAAGGAGTTTGGTCGTATAAATACGCCCAAGATCAATAGCATCTGGGGTGATATCAACTTCTATCCATTGTTCAGTGATAGATGGAAGATTCTGGAACTCATGTTTCATCAAATCTTGCCTCGCTTGATAGGAGACATAGAACTCTACCACAAGGTTGGGGTAGTAACTAGCAGTAGCATCCAGGAATGGGCGCCACTCTCTAACAACAAATTGTTTGTTGATGTCGGGAAACTACTGGCCCAACCAAGATAAGTTGAAGCGCTTCTCAAGTGTGAATGACCAACTCTGGTATTTAATTAAGTAGGGCTTCATGCCCTCCACACAGAACCAAACACTGTCCTCAGTGTTGGCAGGGACTTGAGTCTCTATGCTTTTGCCTTATCCTTTGCTCTTGCCTTTGCTAGAGGTTAGAGCTTTCCTTTTGTCTTGGCGCCTGGATAAAAACATTTTCCCACAAAACAATGTGAGTGCCACCAAATAAGGACCATACTATTTTTGTATTTTTCTAATAGAAAATAAAAGAAAGAAGCTATGCTAAGCTAAGAAAAGAAAAGGAATTGGATTGCAAACAAGATGAAGCAACAACATTGCACGACTAGTATCTGCGCTTCACCTGTGTTTTACAGGTGCAGATCTGCGGCACGCAGATGAGGAAGAAATACAAAGAAAGTCACTGGGACCTAAGAGGAGGCACCTGCATTACATGTGTGTTTCACAGATGGAGATTTGCGGCACGCAGGTGTGAGGCAGTGAGCCTATATCCCATTACCCCTACCTTCATTCTGCATAGCAATATTTGCGGCTTGCAGTTGATTGGAAGTGCCTCAACTTCCACTCACATGTTTTCAACTTATTTTTAAGAAAGTTAAAACAATTTTAAAATCTAATAGGTACTCATACTTCCTTGAAAGACATACTAACAATTGCAACACAAAATTGACCGTCACGACTAGTATGGATTGGTTACATGTTTGTTATGCTTCAGTCGATTGTAGAACCCGTACAGTAGACTTTATGTTTCAAGATGAACCAGTCTTTGAGTGGAAGGATAGTTCAGTTTTTCTTGCAGGTCTCTTTGTTCCTACCTCAATGTCACGACTTGAACGGGGGCCCGGATCGTAGACATGGTACAAGGGACCGCAAGAGACACCAAATCGACCCATGGCACAAGCATACATCTAAATCAATAAACTAAAGAATCAACAATACCATCATAGCAGAAGTCTAACTCAACATAACATCATAATAAGCATCTGAAGCTGATTACATACATAAATCTAAAAAGCCTCTAATCTGGACGAGTTAATGGGCAAGACCCCAATTAACTCAACAATACTTAAACTGAAATACATAAAAAAATATAGCTAGTCTAGTCCTCGAAAGATGAGGACTCACCAATAGTCAGATGCTAACTCCAATGAACTACCTAAAAGCGGGGCTTAAACTGAGAACCGGGTCCTGTATCATGAAACGATACAAAATAGAAAGTATGCGATCAGTACGTGGAATGTTCCAAGTATGCAAGGTAAGTAAAACCACTTAAGTAAAGTAAATCATTTAAATCATTTTATATCATATCATAAGCTTTCAAATCTAAGAGGATCGTTAGCATGCACTCTTTCTGAAATCATAAACTCTTCATAACATGCCTATACATAGCTTCATGACATCATAGATGACTCGAATGACTCAAAGATGAAATATGAAATTTATAAGAAAAACAGAACAATGAGTCAAACCTTGCATTAGAACATGCATGAGTATATAATAACCATGAATAATGAATATGCAAGTTCAGAAAATATAAGACAATGAGAGACTCATCACTTAATCGACATACCACGATAGAGCTTACGTGGTCCCGACTATCAAACTCAAGTCGGCAAAGCCGTCCAAAACCTTGTCATGGCTAAAAATGCTACAATGATATCGATATCAAGATGAAGGCCTATTCGGGCAAGGGGAATCTCACAAGGTAGGTCCCAAGACACATAATAGTATCAACCTACGTTGGCGCGTAGTTCTGGGGCATAGGGTGATCGACCCTTAGCCCGCTCGGTGGTAGATTCTTCTTCCAAAAATATGCATATGCACTACATCGTATATAACGAAGCTCAACGTCGTCTATTGACGAAGCTCGACATGAAATCATGCTCAGACTCAACATCATATGAAAAAGAATCTCAATAATAACATACATCTCGATCGAATTCATGCATATGAGAAACATCAGTTTAAAACATACCACAAGCTGAACATACTTGGGAGCCCTTGCTCCAAAACCATGTGGTAAGCTAACATAGGAAGATTTAACTCAAACATACCATAAACTAAAATATAGAAATTGGAAAATTTTACTCCCAAACAATGCGGTAAGCTTATTTCGGGAAAATCATCATTTGAAATCAACATGTGGGCATTGCCCAAAGTTTTACCATGTTTAGAATTGCTCAATTCTCATTGAAGGCATAATTATAGTCACGGGTAATTTCAAATCATGCTTTGCATCATAATATCTTATCATTATAACATTTACTTTGCAAATCTTACTTTTCATGATCATTTCATCAATGGGCTTCGACATTCATAAAAGATAGAAACATAATTTTAATTGAGAAAATTGGAAAATTCGCCCATGCTTCACAATTCGATAATAAAATCACAATTAATTCATACCCATGTAAAGAAATTGAATGTTCATGCATTCGGGTAAAAACCCCATACTTGATCATAGGAGATTTTCATGATTCGTTATAAATTGGGCATGGGTGTGGAAGAAGACACCCACTCATAACCCCTACATACCTGGAAGGGATGATTCTAGCACTTCACTGATTGCCCAAGATGAGATTCCAATGGAAACCTTGAAGACTTGTTCTAAATCACTTCTTCAACCTCTTAACTTTGCATGCATGGAATGAAATAACTTAGAATAGGTTTTCACCTCTTAAAACCCTTCAAAACGAGCCTTAAACGACGTAGTATAGGTCTTAGGAACTTAAGAATTATGAAAAGACCCTTACTGAATTTGCAGAAAAATATTGCCAGGTGATCCTAACAGACGACCTGACGGATCGTGGTCCAAGACAACGACTCGTCGCCGAGCCCGTTAGGTATAATGCTTGTCAAATCTCCTGGACTCGTAACGGGTCACATAATGGTTCGTCACGGGTGACCACGAGTTAACTGCACTGCCTCAAACTCCGGAATTAATCATCTAGCTAGTAACGGGGAACCCAACGAATCATGGTGGCTAACCACGACTCGTGGTCACCACCCGTGAAGTACACTGGTTCCTTCCTTTTCTCTTCCTCCTCCCTAACCCTACGACTGACCTAACGACTCATGGTGTATGACCAAAAGTCGTTCCCATGGCCGTGGGGACCCTTTTCTCCTAACTTCCCAACTCCTCACTAGTCTCCCCCACAAGTCACCTGATGACTCTTGGGCTGTCCTCACGAGTCTTCCCTAACTCGTCCTGTGCCTGTAACATTAGTTTTACATTATTTCCCTTTTTAACTCCCAAGTCCAATCTTTGAGCTCCCGGGGTATAAAAATATCTACCCCTTGGGAACATTCATCATTGAATGTTGGAATCAAGCAGAAAACAGAGAACATGTAATTATCATACGCAAATACCGATCATCTAGTCCCGAAAACTAACGGAATGACTACCTCCGATTCAAAATATACAGCTGAACTGAATTCACAAATCACATACACACCCATATACATAAAAGAAACTTGCATTCATGAACTAAACATGAAACTAAATAGAGTCATAGAGAAAAATTGATACCTCAAGTCGAAACTAAGCCGGTAGAGAATAAGTGTGGCTATTTATCCATCTCCGCTTCGGCTTCCCATGTAACTCCTTCAACATGTTGATTTCTCCATAATACTTTAACTGAAGCTACTTCTTTATTCTTTAGCCTCCGAACCTGACGATCAAACATTTCAACTAGAACTTCCTCATTGCTAAGGCTATCTTTTACACCAATGTTGTCCACTGGGACTACTAGAGCTGGATCCCCCAAACACTTCTTCAAAAGTGATGCGTGAAACACCGGATGCATAGAAGATAACTATGAGGGCCAGTCCAACTCATACTCTACCTTACCAACTCTTCTCAAACCCGGTAGGGACCAATATAGCGGGGACTGAGTTTTCCCTTATTTCCGAACCGCATGACTCCCTTCATGGGAGACACCTTCAGAAAAACCCACTAGTCTATTTCAAACTCCAAATCTCTTCTCCTAACATCAGCATATGACCTTTGATGACTCTGAGCGGCTTTCAGCCTGTCCCTTATCAACTGAACCTTCCCTGTATCCTCATGAATCGAATCAGGCCTCTATCATAGCTACCTCACAAACCTCAAACCATCCGATGGGTGGTGTACACCTTCGCCAATAAAGTGCCTCAAATGGTGCCATCTAGATGCTAGAGTGATAGCTGTTGTTTTAAGAAAACTCGATCAAGGGAAAATGATCATCCCTACTACCTTTGAAGTCCATCTCACATGCTCTCAACATGTCCTCGAGAGTCTAGATTGTCCACTCTGCCTGACCATTTGTTTGTGGATGAAATCCTGTGCTGAGTTTAACCTGAGTCCCAAGACCTTTTTGAAAAGACCGCCAAAATTGAGAGGTAAATTAAGTACCTCGGTCTGAGATAATAGACAAGGGCACTCCATGTAATCGCACCAACTCCCAGATATATAGTTTTGCATAATCATCCGTTGAATCTGTGGTTTTGACCGGTAGAAAGTGTGCAGCCTTGGTCAACCTATCTACCACTTTCCAAATAGAATCGTAGTGTTGGCAAGTATGAGGTAGGACTTTAATAAAATCCATATTAATATCTTCCCACTTCCAATTGGGAATGCTAATATCCTGAAGTACGCCTCCCGACCTCTGATGCTCGACTTTCACTTGCTAACAGTTCGGGCACTTGGCTACGAATTCTGCAATATCCCTCTTCATGCCATTCCACAAATATATTCCTCGCAAGTCATGATACATCTTGGTTGCACCTTGATGGATAGAATACCTGGTTCCATGTGACTCATGATTTATTTGGCTCCTTAAATCATCCACTTCTAGAACACATAAACGACCTTGGTATCGCAGCGCACCATCTCCCCCTTGGGAGAAGACCTCCACCTTCTGACTCCGAATGACTTATTTTAGCTTTACCAAAATTGGATCCTCATCTTGTCTAGCCTTCACTTCAGTCACCAAGGACGATTCTGATCCATTTTGCACAACAATGCTGCCATCGGTCGAATCAACCAATCTGATTTCCAACCTTGCAAGTCGATAGACATCTTTCATCAACTCCTTCTTTCCCTCATCCACGTGGGACACACTCTCTATAGAGAGCCTACTAAGTGCGTCCTCTAACACATTAGCCTTACCCGATTGGTAAAGGACACTCATGTCGTAGTCCTTTAGTAACTCAAACTACCTCCTTTGCCGAAGATTGAGATCTTTCTGCGTGAACATATATTGCTAGCTCTTGTGTTCCGTGAATACATCCATGTGGACACCATACAAGTAATGCCGCTATATCTTCAATGCGAATACCACCGCAACCAACTTAAGGTCATGGGTCGAGAAATTCTTCTCATGGACTTTCAACAGTCTTGAGGCGTATGCTATCACTTTCCCATGCTGCATCAACAAACACCCAAGCCTAACTCTTGAAGCATCGCAATATACAACAAAACCATCCGAACCCTCAGGCAGTGTCAACACCGGTGCGGTAGTGAGTTGAGTCTTCAATTCTTGGAAGATTTTCTCACAAGCCTCCGACCATTGGAACTTTACCTTTTTCTGAGTCAACTTGGTCAAAGGGCTGCGATGGATGAGAAACCTTCCACAAACCTATGATAGTAGCCGGCTAAACCCAAGAAACTCCGAATATCCGAATGATTCACCGGTCTAGGCCAATTCTTCACCGCTTCAATTTTGGGGGAATCCACCTTTATACCCTCACCCGATATCATATGGCCCGAAAATTCCATGGTGTTCAACCAAAACTCATGCTTGCTGAACTTGGCATACAACTGACGATCTTTGAGTGTCTGAAACACTACTCTCAAGTGAGCAATATGCTCCACCTTGCTTCGAGAGTATATAAGGATATCATCAATGAACACAATCATTAAAATGTCCAAATATTCCTTGAACACCTTATTCATTAGATCATAAAAGTTGCAATGGCATTGGTTAGTCCAAAATACATAACAAAAAATTCATAGTGACCATACTGAGTCCTGAAACTAGTTTTCGAGATGTCACTCTCCCGAACCCTGAGCTGGTGATACTCAGACCTGAGGTTTATCTTTGAGAAATACTTTGCACACTGAAGCTAATCAAACAGATCATCAATATTGGGTAAAGGATACCTGTTCTTAATGGTGACCTTATTCAATTGCCGATAGTCAATGCACATCCGAAGTGATCCATCCTTCTTTTGAAAAAATAAAACTGGTGCACCCTAAGGAGACTTGCTCGGTGTGATGAAGCCCTTATCTAGTAGGTCCTTCACTTGATCCTTCAACTCTTTTAGCTCGGCTGGGGCCATCCTATACAGAGGAATAGATATAGGCTGCATGTCGGGAAGAAGGTCAATACCGAAGTCAATCTCCCGCTCGGGAGAAACACCTGGCAAATCATCAGGAAAGACCTTTGGATACTTATGTACTACTGGCACGGACGGATGGCTAGGGCCTCGGACTCAGCATCCTTAACCCTAACTAGATGATATATGCAACCCTTAGAAATCATCTTCCTGTCCTTAAGGTAGGAAATGAATCGACCTACAGGCATAGCTGAACTACCCTTCCATTTTAAGACTGTCTCACCTGGAAATCTGAATTCTACTAACCGGGTTCTACAATTAACTGAAGCATAGCATGGAAATAGCCAATCCATGCCTAGAATAACATCAAAATCGGTCATGGTTAACTCTATCGAATCTGCTGAGGTGACCTTATGAAGGACTGAGATTGGGCAATCTCTATACACCCGTCTAGCTATAACTGAGTAACCTACTAGAGTGGAAACTAAGAAGGGTTCTGACAAGACATCGGGACTGACTCTGAAGCTACTAGACACATATGGTGTCAAAAAAGACAAGGTAGCCCCTAGATCTAACAAAGCATATACATCAATATGGGGAACTCGCAACATACTAATGGCCACATCCGGGGAGACCTCTTGCTCCTTTCGAGATGCTAAAGCATAAAATTTGTTCTGGCGTTGACTGCCATCTATGCTAGTAGATGTTCCCTGATGTGCTGAGCGTGCGGGAGGGGCTGCTGAACTAGAAGCTGGGCCTCGGCCCCCAACCCGATCCTGCCTCACTACTGGACAATCTCTAAGCATGTGTACGAGCTACCTACACTCGAAACAATTACCTGAACCTGCCAAGCATTGGCCTGTGTGCCCCTGACCATATTTGTGACAAGTTGGGATGCTAGAATCTATGGATCTGCTGCTATGACCCCTCGAGTCTGATGCCCACCCTCTCTAATCATGCTTGGGCCTGGATGGCACACTCAATGCTGAAGATGTTGGGGCTGATGATCTCTGGTGGGTCATCTGTTGGTTCCCACCATCGGACCGTTGCTGGAAGAATCTGTGGTCCTCGGTTCTGGCCCTCTTGGCCTCCCTCTTTCTCGAATGTGCCGCCTCCATCTGCTGGGCATACAACACTATCTGAGGAAATTCCATATCCTGGTGCCGCATGGCTATCCTGCAGTCTTTCTCTAAATAACCTACGACTCCATGGACGAATTTACTCACCCACATCCTCTGATCGGTTACCAACTCTGAAGAACACATCGATAAGCAAGTGAACTCAAGGGAATACTCTTTCACAGTCATTATCCCTTACTTCAAATTCACAAACTTAGCTGCTTTCAACTCCCTTATCTCCTGAGGGAAGAACCGGTCTAGAAATGCAACCTGGAACTCTTCCCAAGTGACCGAACCTGCTCCTGTAACCCTGCTATCCTTCCACTGAAGAAACCAGATATGCGCAACCCCCTTCAACTAGTAGGAGGCCAAGAGGAAACTATTGCCACGAGCAAAGATATTAATGATGAGAAAGGCTTTTTTGTTATGCTACTAATACTTGCTCTTCTATTCTTCCCAATCCTGGATGAGGAAGAGTTACGGGGCGTAAAATAAAAAAATACGTCGACCAGGCATACTATGTGTAATGATTCCCTCCGCACAGTCAACACTACTCACCCCCATGACTTGAGTGATCTTGAAAATCTCATCTACGAACTCATGTGGGTCCTCATCTACCTTTGACCCCGTGAACTCAGGAGGGTTCATCCTCAAGAAGTCCTTGACTTGAGTCGTCGCTGCATTTCTCATGCGCAACGGCCTGCTAATTGACCTGAGCGATCAAGGCCTGCGCAAGCATTTGAATACCTCCCCGAAACTCAGCATGAGCGGCTGGCTCCAATATTGGAGGCCCTTGAATTGGTGGGGATGGTTGATGCCCATAAACATTTCCATCCTCATGCCTTCACCACATCCATTCCTTCTTCTGTTCATTTTTCGAGGAGTGATGATTCTGCAATCGCGAATACCATGAATTAGAAGGATAGAAAGACTCTTCGTCGCACGACATGGTTCATTTCCTAAATGTATCATAGCCTATTCTTCATAAGTGGGGCGCGCTTCACACCCATGAAAATATTCTACTTAACGCGGCTATCAGAAACCCTAGGACACTTCAAAACCTATGGATCTGATACCAAGTTTGTCACCACTCGAATGGGGGCCCGGATCGTAGACACGGGACAAGGGACCCCAAGAGACCTCAAGTCGACCCATGGCACAAACATACATCTAATCTGGATGAGTTGATGGGAAAAGACCCCAACTAACTCAACAATACTAAAATTGAAATACATAAAGAAAGAGAGATAGTCTGGTCCTCGAAAGATGAGCACTCACCAATAGTTAGACTCTAACTCCAATGAATTGCCTAAGAGCGAGTTGAACCTGAGAGTCGCGTCCTGTATCATGAAATGATACAACATAGAAAGTATGCGATCAGTACGTGGAATGTACCGAGTATATAAGGTAAGTAAAACTGCTTAAGTAAAGTAAATCAATTAAAGAACTTTATATCATATCATAAGCTTTCAAATCTGAGAGAAGGGTTAGCATGCACTCTTTCTGAAATCATAACCTCTTCATAACATGCCTATATATAGCTTCATAACATCATAGCTAACTCGAATGACTCAAAGCTGAAATATGACATTTATAAGAAAAAATGAATAATGAGTCAAACCTTGCTTTAGAACATGCATGAGTATATCATAACCATAAATAATGAACATGCATGTTCAGAATCATATAAGACAATGGGAGACTCATCACTTAACCGATATATCACGATTGAGCTTATATGGTCCCGACTATCACACTCAAGTGGGCAGATCCATCCAAAACCTTTCCAGGGCTAAGGACGCTACCATGATATCAATAGCAAGCTGAAGGCCTATTCTGGCAAAGGGAAGCTCACAAGGGAGGTCCCAAGACATATAATAGTATCAACCTACGTTGGCGCGTACTTCTGGGGCATAGGGTGATCTATCCTTAGCCCACTCGGTGCTAGACTCTTCTCCCAAAAACATGCATATGATCTACATTGTATATAATGAAGCTCAACATCATCTATTGATGAAGCTCGACATGAGATCATGCTTAGACTAAACATCATACGAAAATGAAGCTCAATAATAACATACATTTAGATCGAATTCATGCATATGAGAAACTTTAGTTTAAAACATACCACAAGATGAACATACTTGGGAGCCCTTGCTCCAAAACCATGTGGTAAGCTATATAGGAAGATTTAACTCAAACATACCACAAGCTAAAATATCGAATTTGGGAAACTTCACTCCCAAACAATGCAGTAAGCTTATTTTAGGAAAATCATAATTTGAAATCAACATGTGGGCATTGCCCAAAGATTTACCATGCATAGAATTGCTCAATTCTCATTGAAGGCATAAGTATAAATATGGGTAATTTCAAATCATGCTTTGCATCATAGTATCTCATCATTATCACATTTCTTTGTAAATCTTACTTTTCATGATCATATCATCAATGGGCTTCAACATTCATAAAATCTAGAAACATAATTTTAATTGAAAACAATGCAAAATCAGCACATGTATCACAATTCGATAATAAAATCACAATCAATTCATACCCATGTAAAGAAATTGAATATTCATGCATTTGGGTAAAAACCCCATACTTGATCATAGGAGATTTTCATGATTCAATATAAATTGGGCATGGGTGTGGAAGAACATATCCACTCATAACCCTTACATACCTAGAAAGGATGATTCTACCAATTCTTTGATTTCCCAAGATGAGATTCCAGTGGAAACCTTGAAGTCTTCCTCTAAATCACCTCTTCAACCTCTCAACTTTGCATGAATGAAATGAAATAACTTAGAATAGGTTTTCCCCTCTTAAAACCCTTTAAAACGAGCCTTAACTGATGCAGTATAGGTCTTAGGAACTTAGAAATTATGAAAAGACCCTTGCTGAATTCGCAGGAAAATACTGTCAGGTGGTCCTAATGGATTGCGGTCCAAGAAAATGGCTTGTCGCCTAGCCCGTTAAGTACACTGCTTGTCAAATCTACTGGACTCGTAACGGCTCATATAACGGTTCATTAGGGGTGAACACGACTCGTGGCCACCAATCATTAACTGCACTTCCTCAAAATCTGAAATTAATCATCTGGTTGGTAACGAGGAAACCAACGAATAGTGGTGGCTGACCACGAGTTATGTTCACCACCCGTGAAGTACACTAGTTCCTTCCTTTTTTCTTCCTCCTCCCTCACCCCGCGGGTCATTTCCAATGCCTGTGGGGACCCTTTTCTCCTAACATCCTAACTCCTCACCGGTCTCCCCCACGATTCACCTGACGACTCATGGGTTGTCCTCACGAGTTGTCCCACGACTCGTCCTATGTCTGCAACTTCAGTTTTACATTTTTCCCCTTTTTAACTCTCGGGTCCAATCTTTGAGCTTCCGGGGTATAACACTCGATGCCAGGAAGATGATCTCCACGGGTTATATGTATCATCTAGTTCGAGTCAAGGATCTTACATCTGAAACCCTAACTCTTCAGTCATTTCCTATTGTATATGCGTATCAGTAGGTATTTCCAGATGATCTACTAGGAGTCCTTCCCGAGTGAGAGATTGATTTGGTATTGACATTCTCTCTAATACATAGCCCATATCCATTCCTCCTTATAGAATGGCTTCAGCCGAGCTAAAGGAGTTGAAAGAATAGTTGAAAGATCTCTTAGATAAGGGTTTCTTAGGCCTAGTAAGTCCCCATGGGATGCTCCAATTCTTTTTGTTCGGAAGAAGGATGATTCCCTTAGGATGTGCATTGATTATTGGTAGTTGAACAAGGTTACAATCCAGAATAAGTATCCTCTCTATAGGATTGATGACCTATTCACCAGTTTTAGGGTGCTAAGTGCTTTTTGAAGATAGACCTCAGATCCAGCTATCACCAGCTCAGAGTTAAGGAGGTGACATCCCAAAGGCGGCCTTCGGGACCCAATATGGTCACTATGAGTTCATAGTTATGTCTTTTGGACTAACGAATGCTCCTGTATCTTTTATGGAATTGATGAATAGGGTGTTCAAGCAATATTTGGACATGTTTATGATCATCTTCATAGATGATATTCTCATATACTCTCGAGGTGAGGAGGATCATGCCACTCATTTAAGGATTGTGTTGCAGACTCTCAAGGATCACTAGTTGGTTGCTAAATTCAGCAAGTGTGAGTTTTGGCTAAACTTAGTAGAATTCTTGGTTCATGTGGTGTCTAATAAGGATGTATAGGTGGAATCTTAAAAGATAGAAGCGATGAAGAATCGGCCTAGACCTATCAGTCCTACGGATATTAGGAGCTTTTTGGATTTAGCTGGCTACTACAAGAGGTTCGTATAGGGATTTTTATCCGTTGCATCCCCATTGACTAAGTTGACCTAGAAGAAGGTCAAATTTTAGTGGTTGGATGGTTGTGAGAAGGGTTTTTAGGAGTTAAAGACTCGACTCATTTCAGCTCCAGTACTGACCCTACTGGAGGGAACAGATGGTTTCGTTGTGTACTTTGATGCTTCTAGGGTTGGTCTTGGTTGTGCGCCGATGCAATAGGGTAAGGTCATTGTGTATTCCTATAGACAGCTTAAGACTCATGAGAAGAATTATCCGACACATGACCTAGAATTGGCAGCTGTGGTATTTTCCTTGAAGATTTGGAGGCACTATTTGTATGGGTGCATGTGGATGTGTTGATGGACCACAAGAGCCTTCAGTACGTGTTAACTCAAAAGGACCTTAATTTGCAGCAAAGGAGATGGCTAGAGCTTCTCACGGACTATGACATGAGTGTCCTTTATCATCTAGGCAAGGTCAATGTAGTGGAAGATGCTCTTAGTGGACTGTCCATGGAGAGTATGTCTCATGTCAAGAATGGGAGAAAGGACTTGGTGAAAGATGTTCATAGGCTTGGTCATTTAGGTATTTTCCTTACAGATTCAACGGATGGTAATGTTATCATTTGGAATTGGTCGGAATCTTCATTGGTGACGGAAGTCAAAGCTAGGCAAGATAAGTATCCTATCATAGTGAAGTTGAAGGATGTTGTCCAAAATCAGAAGGTAGAGGTTTTATCCAAAGGGGGAGATAGTGTACTCAGATAACACGGTCGATCGTGTGTTCTAACTATGGATGACTTGAGTGAAAGGATGTTGAGCGAGGATCATTGCTCTCTGTAATATCCTGGAAGCCCTAAGATCAGACCCGATGGTTGAAATAGAGAAAATAGAATTTTCTACACCAGGTCATAGGACGAGTCATCCAGTGACCCATGAGGTGCACCAGGAGTCGTTAAGTGACTCATAGGAAGGAGGGTGGACTTAGTTGAATTTTGAGAGTTGGGGGTGACTACGGGTGTGACCACGAGTCGTAGTCAGCACCAGGATTCGTTGGTTTGGTCGTGGATAAGAGTTGATCGAATGTTGAAGAGTTTGGACAGTGCACCTAACGACTAATCACCATGAGTTATCGGATACACCACGAGTCATGTTGTCCCTCGTGGTGACCAGTGTTGATGAAATTCCAGTGCTGGCAACGAGTTCTGACCATGAGTCTTGGTCAGTGGAAGCGATTCATCAAGTCCCTTGTTGGGACTAGTAGAGTGTATTTTCCTACGAATTTATTAAGGGTTTTTCCGTAATTTCTAAGTTTCTAATGCCTATACTACGTTGTTTTAAGCTCAAAAAAGTGTGTTTTAAGAGGGGTAAGCTCATTCTAAGCCTATCCTCTTCCATGCATGCAAGTCTAGAATCTTCTAAAGGTGATCAATCTCAGCTTCATCAAATTCTTCGCCAAATTTCCATTGGGCATTCAAGAGGGTTGTGATATCATATTTCTATAGGTATGTAGGGTTATGAATGGATTTATTCATCCACACCCATGCCCAATCTCTCTTCAATTTCATGAAAACTCAAGTTAATGGATCTATAGGGTTTTAACCCAACATGTGAATTCTCTAAGTATCAATCATGGGTATGATCTATGCATGTTTCTAATGTTGAATTATTAATGTGCATATTTTACAATATTTTCAATTACAAATTATGTTTTTGAGCTTTTATAAATTACTATTCCCATATAAGAAAGTTCATGAAAGTTTATATCTATGATATATGTATTCAAGCATTATGAGATGTATATGATGAAAGTATGATTCCGAATTACCCATGTCCATGTTCATATTTTCGAATGATCAACTCTATGTCAAGCATGTTTAAGTATTGGGTAAGCCCATATGATCAAGTACGTGTCATGATTTATCTAATTTTCACGTTATTAGCATACCACATGGATTTGGAGTCTAGACTCCCACTATTTTTCAGCTAGTGCTATGGCTTGAGCCCATGGCTCCTCAAGTTATGATTTCAAATTTATGCATGTATGTTATGAGTCATCTTCGTCACTAGATAATGGTTCAGCTTCATTTAAAAATGATGGAGAGCATATGCATGTTTTTGGAAGTAATGTCTAGCACCGAGTAGGCTAAGGGTCAGTCGACCCTATGCCTCAGAACTACATGCCGACATAGTTATGTTCAAATTATTTGGGGCCTCCCCTGTGAGCTTTCCCTGCCCCCAAGGGGCCTTCAGCTTGATATCGATATCATTGTAGCGTCCTTATCCCTGGCAAGGCTTTGGACGACTCTGCCCACTTAAATGTAATAGTCGGGACCACGTAAGATCTATTGTGGTAATGTAAATTATATGACGAGTCTCCCATTGTTCCTCATGATTTCAATTGTGCATGCTCATTAGTCATGTTATTATATTTTCAGCAGGTTTGACCCAATGTTCAGTTTTACTTCTGATTACCAGTTCAGCTTTGGGTCATTCAACTCAGTCATGCCATGCAGTAATGTTTAAATCATATTTTCAGATAATAGCATGCAAGCCCTACTCTTTGACTCTTATGATAAAATGTTTTACGTTATGCATGATGATCACTGATTTTATTTACTTAGTGGTTTTACTTGCCTTACATACTCGGTACATTCCACGTACTAACCGCATACTCTATGTTGTATCGTTTCATGATACAGGCTCGGATATTCAGGCTTAGTCCTGCCAGTGGCAAGACTCTCAGTATTAGCATCTTCCAGTATCAGTTGATGAGTCCTCATCTTCTAAGGGCCCTTTATCAGTTGTGTTTAGTACTTTCATGTTTCAGACTATAGTTAGTTAGTTGGGGTCTTGTCTCATCAACTCGTCAGTAATAGAGGCTTCTCAGACATAGCATGCATTCAGTTTCATCCTTGTGTTATGTGTTCAGATGTTATGAGATTTTCAAACTTCTGATACATTATACATGTTAGAATTCCTCTTAATTATGTTGATATTATATGTCATGTTTATGCCATGGGTCGAGTTGGAGCCTCTCGGGGTTCTTCGTCCCGTTTCTTGATCCGGGCCTATGTTTGGGTCATGACACTCTCGGTACTCTATTCATCCAGGTGCCACCAAGATGTATCATGACCTACAGAAAGTCTATTAGTAGAATTACATGAAGAAGGACATACCGGAGTTTGTGGTTAAGTGTCCGAATTTCCAATAAGTGAAGGTTGAGCATCAAAGACCAGGAGGTATGCTTTAGGACATTAGCATTCCTATTGGGAAGTGGAAAAAGATCAAAATAGACTTCATTATAGGGTTTCCCCATACACTCCGATTGTATGACTCTATATGGGCGATTGTGGATTGGTTGACCAAATCAACCTATTTTCTACCGGGCCAAACTACCAATTTAGTCGAGGATTATGCTAGATTGTACATTCTGGAGTTGGTTCCATTGCATGGAGATACTTTTTCCATCACCTCAGATAGGGGTACTCAGTTCACCTCTTAGGTTTGGAGGTCATTTTAGAAGGGACTTGGTACTTGGGTAAAGCTTAGCACAGGTTTGCACCTGCAAATAGATGGTCAGGCCGAACGGACCATTTAGACTCTTGAGGAAATGTTGAGAGAGTGTGTGATTGATTTCAAGGGTATTTGGGATGATCACTTGCCTCTCATCTAGTTTTCCTACAATAACAGTTATCGCTCCAGCGTTCAAATGACTCCATTTGAGGCTCTTTACGGGCAGAGATGTAGGTCACCTATTGGATGGTTTGAGGTAGGTGATGCTATGTTGACAGGGCCATATTCAAGTCATGAGACTATGGAGAAAGTTTAGCTTATTAGAGAAAGGCTGAGAATAGCTCAAAGTCGTCATAAATCTTATGTGCATGTTAAGAGGAGAGAGCTTGAGTTTGAAGTTGATGATTGGGTGTTTCTGAAGGTGTCTCCCATGAAGGGAGTTATGGGATTCGGTAAAAAAGGAAAACTTAGTCCTCCATATGTTGTTCCTTGAGGCGAGTTGGCGAGTTGGCATATGAGTTGGAACTACCAGCGGAGTTGGCCTCGGTGCATCCGGTGTTCCACGTATCTTTACTGAAAAAGTGCATTGGCGATCCAGCTTTAATTGTTCCAATAGAAAGCATTAGGATGAAGGATAGCCTTACTTATGAGGAGGTACCAATTGAGATCCTTGATTGTCAGATTCGGAAGTTGAGGAATATGAAGTAGCTTCAGTGAAGGTTTTGTGGAGAAATCAGCTTGTTAAGGGAGCAACCTGGGAAGCCAAAGCAGATATGATTGCTAGATGCCCGTATCTTTTTTGTTCCAACTCAGTTCCAACATGAGGTACCAGTTTCTTCCTTAGTAATCTATTTAGCTTTGTGTAAAGTTCATGTCTCTAAATTCCTTTCATGTTATAGCATGCATTATGTTTCATGAATTTGATTTGGTCATGTAAATCACTCCGAAGTCAATCACTTCGTTAGTTTTCAGCTATGGTTGTTCAGTTTTTAGATTGCAGTTCTTTCCCTATCCTTTCTACATTGGAGGATGAATTCTCCCAAGTGGGAGATAATGTACAACCAAAAAGTCTCTAAGATCATACCCGAGTACTGAAATGAAGAAAATAGGAAAACCTACACCAGGTCGTAGAATGACTCGTGGTATGACTCCTCAAGTGACCCATTAAGTGTGTAGTGGTGGTTAAAATGTTAATTTCCAAGATACTTCGAGGATTGAGAAATAAGTCGTGAAGTCCCCTAATGACCCATTAAGTGACTCGTTGAGTGAGAAAAGATTAGATAATGGGTTTGGCTCTAGTAGCAATGGGTCAAACAATGACCCGTTACTTGACCTGATGGATCGTGATGTGGGTCGTTGAGTCTGGCAGTGAGTAAATTCCTATCGGATTATTAAGGGTGTTTTTGTAATTTCTAAGTTTCTAACTCCTAAACTATGTCATTTTAAGTATTCTAACTGGTGTTTTTAAGGGTTTTAATCATCTTAAACCCTCATTCTACTCCTAACAGTCCAAATTGAAGATCAATCCTCTCAAGGAAACCTAGGGTTCTTCATCACCTTCTTCCCAAATCCTCTTGGGAGTTCAAGTCAAGTTACAAATTCATCAAGCCCAGGTATGTAAGGCCATGAATGGGGGGAATTCTTCCACCCTCATTCCCAATTTCATCCAAATTTTGTGATTTCAAGTCTCTAAGCATGCCAAGTTAAATTCCATGGTTTTGCCCAATTTTCATGAAGTCTTCCATGCTATCTTTATGGGTTTAATCCTCTCATGTCCCTACTCTCATGTTCTATCTTTATTTACGTTTATTATTTCAAACTATTATTTTACTAGCATGGTTTACTTACCTTACATACTCAGTAAAATTAAAGTACTAACTGCATGCTTTATGTTATTCATCTCATGATATAGGCTCGGGTGATCCTACTCTGTTCGGATGTTAGCTCGCGCTGCCCAGACTAGTTTAGCCCCTAGTCTTGGTAATTCCTCATCATTCGAGGACGCCTATCAGTTTTTATTATCATGTCTTGTTTTAGTTTCAGACTTAGCGAGCTAGTTGGGGGAATTGTCCCATCAGTTCATCTTATGACTAAAGGCTTTTCAGAAAGACATGTAGTAGATTACTAAGTGTTGTGATATTGCCACCTTACTTATGCTTTATGTTATGCATATTTTTGCTTATCCATGCTTATATTTTAAACTTCTTTTTAGTTCATGCTATTGAGTTGCTATGTATGTGTCATTGGTTATCTTGGAGCCAATTGTGGTTCTAGGTCCCATGTCTTAATTTGATGTCTCAACTCGGGTCGTGACAATGATGGTGATGAAACTTTGGGTTTTGGGAAGTGGGGAAGAAGATGTAAAGGCACGGGTCAGTCAGGTCAAGTCGATCAAATGGGTTGGTCAAACTTTTAAAATTCTCTTAACTATGTTTGCACCCATACATGCAGCCGTAGATCCAGATTTGCGACATGCATTTCTAGCACAGATGTGTCTCAAAATTTCTAGTTTTCTACCTTGGAACTATGTTATACCTGCAGTCACAGATCGGTGTTCACGTTTTGCAGATGTGGTACAGTTCCTTACCTTTGAACATCTTACTCCCAGGTATTCTGCCTTGGAGCTGTGTTACACCTACGCACTGTAGATCCATGACTGCGTTTCGTAGATGAGGCACAAGAAAGTCACTTCTCAACATCTTCTTCCCAGGCCTTCTTGACCAGACTCGTGTGACACCTGCGTGTTGTATAAAGTGACCTGCGGAAGTGCATATGCTCCACTCTGCTTCCTTCAATGTTTTCCACAATCCAACATCCTGCAACAATAAAAACAACAAAAAGGTAAAGTAAAAAGAAATTTAAAAACACTTTGGGTTGCCACCCATGAAGCACTTGATTTAACATCGCGGCATGGTGATATCACCTCACTTATAAACATGGGTCTGGAGGCTCAACCTCCTCATAAGGAACCTCTACCAACTCTTCCCTTGTGTCTATCATGGCCATAACCCTGCACTCATCCAGGGGCTTTCTAAGCTTGCATATATTGAAGTTGACCTCTTCATTGCCAACCCAAAACTTGAGTTCACCTAATTCTACATCCACTAAATAACGTTCAATGGCCAAGAATGGGTTCCCTAAGATGATGGGCACCTCGAGGTCTACAACACAATCCAACACCACGAAATTCTCTGGGAGTATGAATTTTTCAACTTTTACCAGCACATCAAAGAGGATTCCCATCGATGTTTAATGGATCAACCATCCATATGTAACTGCATAGGAGTCGGCTTGGGATCTCCTAAATGTAACTTCTCGAAGATCAATAGGGGTAACAAATTGATACTCACCCCCAAGTCGCATAGAGCTTTATTGGAAAAAAACACCCTAATGGTGCAAGAGATTGTGAAAACCCCTGGATCATCTTTTTTGGGGCACAATTACTAGCCATGATTACACTACAATGGTGTGACTCCTCCACTGTTCCCTCATCAATTACCCTCTTCCTTTGCAAAAACTCCTTCATGAATTTTGCATAACCAGGCATTTCTAACAAAGAATCCACTAGTGGAATATTTACGAATAGCTTGCTAAATATATTAGCAGACTTTTTGAACTAGTTGTCTTCTTTCTTTTTCATCAGCCTATAAAGGTTGGGAGGTGGACCCTTAGGCACCTAGCCTTTAACAATTGGGGCCTCCTTGCCTGCTTCATCATAATTACTTACCATCTGAGGGGAGTATCAACCTCTTCCTCCTCCACTACCTTATCATCATTAACAACAATAGGTGTACTCGACACCCCACCATTCAACTCTTCGTCATTCTTCTTTGAACCAACCTCCGCATTGGGGTTATCAACCACATTTGCAAGTACCTTTCCACTACTAGTAATAATTGCCATGCAAGCCATCGTTCTTTGGATTTAGTATAGTGTCACGAGGGAGAGTTCCCTTCATTTGAGGGTTCATTTGTGCAGCATTTGAGCCTCTAAGTGTTTGATGGATGTTGAGCGAGAGCTCACTATATGGCTAAGGTTGAAATCTATTGATTCCACCTTTTTCAGCACCCCATTTAGCATGTCCGCAATCATTGAATTTGTCGGGTCACTAACACTTGGTTGCATTGGTACTACATTATCCTTTGGAGGAGGGATATATGGATTTAACTTCAATGATTGTACCTATCCCCTTCTCTTTTGGGCTCACGATTTCTCCATTGATTATCCCTCTCTCTCTAACATTGGTCCTCACGATCTCTCCAACCTTGATTCCTATCACGAGGATGCCAAGGGCCTTGATTGGCACCTTGGTACGCGAGAGTGAACCCACCATATGGCTTATCATGTATTGGCATTCTTCATCATATCTATCTTGGGAAACATCCTCCTAAAATGAGTTGCGTCTTTTGGCCCCAATGGTGTTAACACTTTTGGTTCCAGACCCCATAACATGTTTCACAAGCAACTCTACTTGAGTCATCATCTTTGATAATGTTTCATATCTTT
This sequence comes from Datura stramonium, assembly GCA_018107945.1. Taxonomy (NCBI): domain Eukaryota; kingdom Viridiplantae; phylum Streptophyta; class Magnoliopsida; order Solanales; family Solanaceae; genus Datura; species Datura stramonium. The sequence continues at coordinate 337,468 of JACEIK010000547.1, read as the reverse complement.
CTTCATCTCTTCTCTATATTTCAGTTGTCATTTTGTTAAAAGTCACACTTTGAGACACCTCTATTTACTGGGTTTGCCATGCTTGGTTAAACTTTCTTATTCGGTCAAAGTGCCTTTGCAAATCCGTAGGTCTGGTCCATAATTGAAGCACCAGCTAAATTATTTGCCACCGACTTGTTAATTGAATCAAGGAACTGATAAAAATTTGGAGAAGTACCCTATCAGGCAGTCCATGATTAGGGCAAATAGCCACTTTCTTCTTGAATCTCAGCCACACCTCATGGATTTGTTCTCCCGGGAGTTGCCAAAAGTTCATGACCTTGTCATGTGTTGAAGAATCCTAGAGGGTGAGAAAAATCTCTCAAGAAAGGCTTCGTTCAACTCATTCCATGAAAATATCAGTCTGGGAGGTAGCTCCTCCAACCAAGTTATGGTGTCCCTTGTAAGATTTACAAGGGAAAAAACCTCAATCTAATCGTCTCTTGGTTGATGTTGGTAATGTTGAATGGTTGGCAGACATCGATGAAGTTCCAAAGATACCGGATAGCATCTTCACTATCCAACCCACCGAACAACTCCTTCCTTTGAATAAGATGTAACATAGTGCTTGTCATATGGAACACAACATACCCTAGCATGGGAGGTAGACAAATAGCACCATCTATATCATGAGAAATGGGCTTATCTTCCACGTCCATAAAACAATCCATGCTACCAACATCACTAGTGTGGCTCATCTTTCTCCTTATGAATCAGCAAATACAAACAAACAAAGCAAAATAAAAATATAAAATAAAATAAGTGTGAATCAAGAACAACAAATGGCAATCACAAGCCAATCCCCGGCAATGGCGTCATTTTTTAAAAATATTTCTCCAATAAAGGAGGTGGCTACAGTCATTGACAAAACAAGTTTCATAATGAGTGTCGGGGCTAAATCCTATGAGGATTGGGGTTGGATTATCAAAATTTCATAAATCAACTATAACAAGTAAAACTCATGCCTCAACAATGTAAAGAAATAATTGGGGGAAAAGAGTAATCAAGTATCAATTTCAAATGCAAAACAAAACAAGGGAAAAGAAACTTGTCGCAGTTAATGAGAGAGACTAAGAGTGTGCATTCAATGGAGCGAGTGTGCATTCAATGGAGCGTCAACTAGAAAGGGATTGATTAAGATCTTTAGACTTGATTAGGGTATGGATAGCCTTTGTTATGGCTACACCCTATGTTTTTCTATCAAAGGGGTGTGTGTAACATGGGTTTTCTCAAACCCCAAAGCTATAATCACCAAACAACCAATAAGCTTGAGGAAGGGTTAGACTATATCTATCTCTAATCCTCTAATGGAGTATGAATTTAGGTTTGACTATCTCTAGGTCCAACCCATATATACACCAATTCCTCTCTATTGAATCCTTACCCAATCTTACTTCCCTCTTTCAAGCAAAAGAAAGATTACAAAGCTAAATCAATATTTGCAACCATCAATTATTGAATTAAAAATTAAAAAAATGATATATCCATGCTTGCTAATCAATTTTAGGAATAAATAATCGACACCCACTCAAGTCTAGACACCCATCACACGCACACACCTGTAGAAAAAAACTTAGCTACTCAAAATCAAAGAGAGAGAAATTATACCCATAATAAATTTCTCTAAACTCATCATATTAAGTAATCAAATCCCAATTTAAGCTCAAGATCTACAACAATGGTGATTTTCCCAATGAAGAAGAAAGAAAATATGTACTCTAACTATCTCTATGATGTACTACCTATTCAATGTTTAATTTTATCATTCGTGCCATGTATAATTGGAGTTTAATATATGAAATTCCTTTTTCCACAGCTCCAAATGATTGATTCTACCCCTTAGCAAACAAAAAAGGTCACTTGCGTGGAACCTGCATTTTGCAAATGCCAATCTGCAACTTGTTGGTCTTTGTTCAAGTCTAAACAGTGTCGTCTACATGTCATCTGCGGTGGCACCTGCATTTTGCAGATGCCAATTTGTGGCTCGCAGGTCCTTCTTCAGCCAGTCTCTAGATTCATCTACTTGGCACTTGTGTTTTGTAGGTGCCCATATGCGTCACGCATGTTCTTTTCCTTCCAGTAGATTTCTTTTAGTTCAATTCTTTCATTTTCTTTGTCTAAGTTAAAAACCTGCACAAAAGAATAGAAAAGGCATAAAACTTTCTTAAATTCAGTGAAAACAAGACAATAGCTCATGCTTAAAAACCAAATGCGCTGGTAAATTACCAACTAATCAATTGCAACAAATGCTAAAGTAAAATATGCCTCGGAGTGTTATGATCACAACTAGCTAAGTATAATGAATCTTAAATACAAAGATAATGTGTTCCAAGAATAAAAATGTAATATATTTGATCTTGTATGTATCTATTTATTATAAGAAGCATGATGGCATGATAAGGTAGGTAGTATTTATTTACTGTACTAAGAACGATGTCCTAGTAATGAAGATGATATTCAATTACTTGTAAAGCATGATGGCTTGCTATGGTACATAATATTCATTGACTGTGTTAAGCACAAAGGTCAGATAAGATATGCAGCATTTCGAAGACTAAAGAAGATATTAAAAACATAATGAATCCATAAGACATTGCCAAGTTCTTCAAACTACAGGTATATCACATTTTTATATTGCTCTTACATGAGCTTCTATACTTATTTATTTTATGTTATCTTGAAGATCTGTTCGTGTGAGACTTGTTATGATATTCTAGTTTCTAGGTTGTACACTAATATGGCATTTAGGTTTCAGATTGACTCCTATACTATTTATTATTGTATCATTGTATATATATATCATTCATGCCTTATATATCCGTACATTCTTTCATACTGACATCCCCGTTGCTGGGGAACACTACATTCAATCTATAGGTACAAACAAGGAAATCCAGTAGATAGTCTCCAAGTTCAATAGTTAGTTGATAAGCTCCATCTCTTCCACAATTGTTGGGACATAGGTCTTTATGGTATATAGAGTTGATGGGTGCGCCTGGACCCTATCTCGACCATATGATAGATGTTACGATTCATAGAAGCTTGTAAACTTGTGTTGCATGTCTAGTATGTCATGTGTGGCCTTTTCGTACTTGATATTAATCATTATCTCGGATAATGGCTTGTTGGCCTTATGTTTACATTTATGTTTCTAAGTTATTCCCTTGTATAATATTCAGATATAGTGACCTTGTAGGCCCAAATGTTATACATGTTTAAGTTGTATGATTTCTACGTGGGTTCACTCAGAAAAGACAGGCACCAGATACCTCTCTTACCTCTCTAGATTTGGGGAGTGACAAAAATGGAGGACATCTCATTTTACTTATAGAACAATCCCATTAAAAAGCTCTGATAATACAAAAGATTTAGGATCTTTTTAATTATTTCTTGTTCATACCTCCTATTCTTATTCTTGTTCCTTATATAGTTTATATTCTGTCATGTACTCTTGTTTTATTGATTTAGTCAAAAAAGAAGTTTGATTGACCATAATACATTTGTCTTTAACCCCATTGTTACAAATTCAATTGTTAACGTATAGTATAATTTTTTTGGTAAACACAAAGTAATTTAGATTTAAATAT
>JACEIK010000547.1:321009-333798 GCA_018107945.1 Datura stramonium | reverse complement strand
AAAACACTTGGTAGGTCAAAAAAGTGTGTCAGAATATTTAAACCTTCAATTCATTTATTATCCCACCAATGTGGGCTTTGGTTCTACCCTGTTAGAATTTTGTGATCAATTTTGGCAACTTGTCATTATTTTCGGTCAAAAATATTCAAAAGATCCAAGAAATATGTCAAGATATGACTAGATATTTTGACAATCTTCTTCTTATGGAAAATTGATGATTGTTTTGTTGGCGGTTTAAAAAATTGACGATTCACATTGTTCTTTATGATATATGAAATTTATTTTTCAAATTTGAGATTACTTGAGTTAGATTTAGATATTGAATTGTATGCTGAATTGTGGAAATTTGAAGAACAAATTATTGGTTCTGGACAAAATTTTGTTCATCGAAATTTCATGCAAAAATGCCTAAAGTTTATCCAAATATATTCCTTGACCTCATGCAAAAACATTTGAGAGTTGATGTAATACCCCAAAAGTCCCTAAGACTAGACCCCAGATATGAAGTATGAACAAAAGAAAAACTGGAATTTCCCCTCAAAATGAGTCTCAGTAAGATTCATGGTGGTGTGGTATGAATTAAGACCCGTGACAAGAAGAATCACCACAAATCAAGGTATGATGGTACAAATCATTATTTTAGTCATGATTTGAGATATTGTAACTCCTCAGACTTTCGGGCTAAGTTCGAAATTGTTCTAGCTATGTGGATAGACTTGAACCGGATGATTTTTATGCAAAGCAAGGTGTTAAGGTCAACTCTTAATTCTGAGAGGTGCATTAGACACAAATTAATGTCATAAGGAACCTCTAGCATAAAGTTGAGTGGAGAGCTTTCCTACTGATTGAATTTTCATATATGTTCTTACAAGGGTCAACTTTAAATAACCATAACTCCCATTTTATAAAGTGTTTATGGAAGATCTAGCATATCAAATTATATCCCTTTGAGTTCTCTTTTCAACACATCAGACCTTGCATCAATTGGAGTTCGGAGTAAAACGTTATGACCAGTTTAGTGAAGTACTGCCAGGTTTGATAGATAGGACAAGCCCAATCACCACGAGTCATGGTGTGACTCGTGGTGTCAAGGTATGACTCGTATAGAGAATCCATGATAACAGTTTCAGCAAGCTTTTAAGTCACCCAGAAGTCACGAATTGCATACCATGACCAGGGCTGGCAGAGAAGTTTTTCAACTCGATTTCATAAGGGCATTCTAGTAATTTCATATGATTTTAACTCCTAAGCTAGGACATTTTGGGCTCTCTAAAGGGTGTATTAGAGATTTTTACTCGTCCTAAACTCTCATTCATATCAAAAACACCGTAGATTAAAGATCAAACCTCTCAAGGCTCTCAAGCAATTAGGGTTCTTCTTCTTCTCAACTCTCTTGGGTCCCAATTCTAAGCAAGAATCCATCAAAGCCTGGTATGTGGGGTCATGAATAGGGGATTTCTTCCCCTCTCATGCTCAATCCCAAGCTCAATTACATCATTTCAATTCCTTCAAGTCTCAAACTATGATTTCCAAGAATTTCTAAGGTTAGGCCCTTCTGGATTAAAAACTCCATGATTTCTTATGAAATTGATTCTCATGATGCTATTTATGTTTTATGATTATAATTACATGATTTCTATTAAAAACTCACATGACTCTCTATTTTCAAGTTATGATGACTTACTAAATTATGCGTGAATTTCATGAATCTCAAGCTTAATGTCATGGTTGTATTTTCAACATCGTTTTCATGGCTAGTTCACGTATGTTAACCAATTTATGAACTTCATGATTTCTAACTAGCTCATGAAAAATCATGTATGTTTGATGATTATGATATGAGCACTATGTATGTTTTAAGAGTAGTATTTAACACCAAGTAGGCTTGGGTGCAGCGTATGCAAGTCTTAGAACTACGTGCCACCATAGGTATGAAGGGGTCCTCGCCAAAGAGTGTCTCCCTTGCCCAAATGGTCGAATGAGTGATATGAAGCCTTCATGGTTCTTACTCTTGGCAAGGTAGGAACACACCTTCCAGCTGGGGATACAATCTGGGCTTCATGTATGCTCACTTGGAGTATGTCGGTTATAAGAATCTCCCACTGTACCATGATTTTATGCGCATGTTCATGTTTATGCTTCACGATATTATGACTCATGTTATTTTGGATCAATAAACATTTCATGAGATTTTACTATGATTTCAGTCATCTCTAACTTTAAGATTTGATTTTGAAAACCTTGAGCCATTATACTCAGTTATGATCAGAAACTCATGTTTTAGCTTATCTTATACTCATGATTCCAAAATATCGTTTTACTATCATGTTTTACTTATCCTAGATACTCAATACATTCAAAGTACTTATAGCATATTTTTGTGCTATATCATCTCATGATATAGGTTCGAGTGATCAATCTTAGCCCCTCCATTAGATTCACTCTTGCTCCAGTTCAGCCCAACTCTTGGTGAGTCCTCATCATCCGAGGACGCTAGTTTTCAGCTTATATCCCTTTTATGTCTTTTTAGTTACAGACTTAGTAGATCTTTTTGGGGTCTTGTCCCAGAAGCTTATCCTATGTTTTAAAGGGTTTTCATACTACGCATAGATGCTCAACAGTGTTGACATGTTATCTCCGTTTATGCTTTATGGTATCTTAGACTTTCGCTTATGCTCCCTCTTATATTTTATTTCCGCTTAGAGTATTCTCATTCTTATGTTATGAATATACCATGGGTTTGCTCGGAACAATTCATGGTTCAAGGTCCCATATCGCGTCCGGAGCCTATGCTTGGGTCATGACAAACTTGGTATTAGAGCATCAAGTTTATGTGTGTCCTAGGGTGTCTAAAAGACTTGTTAAGTAGAGTCTTTTTCATGGGTGTAAAGTGCGCCATTCTTATGAGGAAGAGGCTACAATACATTTTAGGAAACTTCCCTTCTTTCATGATTCTATATCGTGTGACGAAGTCCAACTCTCTTACCTGTCTAACGCATGCTATATACGTTTGCAGAACATGCCTCCCCTAAGAGTCAATTGAAGGAGAAATAGCAATGGAAATAGAAATCAATTATCCCTACCTTCTCCAGTGGATCCTTTGAATGAGAAGGTGACTCGTGCTAAGTTTAGGGAGCCTCCTTCAAGACGTTTTCATAGGCTATGACAACTCAAGTCAACCAACAGGCGGTTTGCACCTATGAACCCTAATGGAGGTTCTGCGGTAGCTAGAGTACGAGACTTTACCAGGATGAACCTACTAGAATTTCATTGTTCAAAGACAGATGAGGATCCACAAGAGTTTATTAAGGAGATACAAAATATTACACAAATCATAGGGATTTTTGAAAAGGAGAGTGCAAATTTGGCTGGGACGAGTTCGCGATGGCCTTTTTAGATAGGTTCTTTTCTTGGGAGTTAAGGTAAGCAAAGGCAGAAGAGTTCATCAACTTGAAGTTGAATAACATGACTACTCAGGAGTATGCCTTGAAGTTAACCTAGTTGTCCAAGTATGCTCCAGAGATGCTGGTTGAGCCAAGGGCTCATATGAGAAAGTTTGTCTCGGGGGTCTCAAATTTGGTAATCAAGGAGTGCAGGACTACTATGTTGATCAGTGATATGGATATCTCTCGACACATGATTCATGCCCAGCAGATCGAGGACAGAAGATGAAGGAGAAGGAGAGGGAGACCAAGAGGGCTAGGATAAGGAGCTTTGAGTTCTCATAGTAGAGTTCAGGAGGGGGGAACCATCCACAGTCGAAGTAGAGGTCATCATCTCCATTCTCATCATTAAACCGGTGTTCCATCAAGGTCGAAGGGAGATCAGAGGTCAGCATTTCAGTTGGTCATTTCATGTCATGCCATTTCAGTTACTTGTTCTTTCATGTCATTTGTGTTTTCTCCCGCATACTCAGTACATTCAAACTACTGATGCATACTTTTATGTTGTATCATTTCATGATACAGCTGCAGGTTCCCAAACTCAGCATCGTTAGTCGTTCCAATCCAGAAACTCCTCTGCTGCAGCTGAAGCGTGAGTTCTCATCATTTGAGGGCCTTGTTTTACTTTCTTTTAGTTGAATTATTATTTCAGTTATACTTAGAGTTAGCTGGGGGCTTGTCCCAGCAATTTCTCAGTTAGATGGCTTTCATACAGACACGACTACAGTTAATTCAGTGTTATTTAAAGATTTGATCTTTTACTTTCAGACTTATCTTTCATAAATGTTTTTATGATACTAATTTAATGTTCTGCTGTGCATGTTTACTCAGAATGCTAGTGACTGATAGACCAGGGGTTGACTTGGGATCACTTGTGGCTTCAAGTACCGTGTTACGCCCAGGGTGTAGGCTCGGGGTGTTTCAAACATGGTATTAGAGCACTAGGTTTAGAGTATCCTCGAAAATTCTTAAAGCTGCATCGAGTAGAGTCCTTTTCATTGGTGTGAAGCATGCCACACTTATGACAAGGAGGCTACGAGATGTTATTAGGAAAAGTCCCCTTTTGTTATTGCTTTTTATCGTGAGTTAAAGTCCAATTCTAAAGGAGTCCTTCTAAATCGTGTTCTATTTCCTTTCAATGAATAATGTCTCCTCGACGTGGAAATGGAGGAAGAGCCAGAAACGCCAATAGACCCGCTCTACCAACTCCGGCAGTTCCTCAGGACGACCCTGTGTCTATTGTCGAATTCAGGGAGGCATTCAGTTGCTTTCTTAGACCGTCACCAAATAAGTGAACCAGAAAGTGGTTCCAGACACCACAAATGGGTCTGCAGCTGTTGCTCGGGTGCAGGATTTCACCCGAATGAACCCTCCAGACTTTTACAGAAAAAAGGTGGGAGAGGACCCACAAGGCTTCGTAGATGAGATCAGAAAGATCACCCGGATCATGGGTGTCAGCTCCTCCGAGAGTGCTAACCTGGCTGCCTACCATCTAAAAGCGGTAGCCCAAGTTTGGTAAGAGCAGTTGAAGGAGGGGTGGTCAGTAGAAGCAGGACCAGTTGAGTGGGAGGAGTTTCATACAGCTTTTCTGGACAGGTTCTTTCCCTGGGAGTTGAGGAAGGCTAAGATGGAAGAGTTTATGAACCTACGGCAGGGCAACCGGACAGTGGAGGAGTATGCTCTGGAGTTTACTAGACTATCAAAGTATTCTCCAGAGATGGTGGCCAAGCCAAGGGCTCGCATGCTGAAGTTTGTTAATGGAGTGTCTAATCTGGTCCTCAAGGAGTGTAGGACTGCGATGCTGATCAAAGACATGGATTTTTCCAGCCTAATTGTTTACACTCAACAGATTGAGGCCGATAAGCTGAAAGATATGGAGCGAAAGACAAAGCGGGCAAGAATAGTCCAGTCAGATTTTGGCCACCAGAGATCTGGCGATAGTAGTCGCCCACAGCAGCAACAGCAAACGGCCCCAGCACCTAGCTCAGCCAGCACACCAACCTTTCGGTCCTGCCAAGATCAGAGGGGTGGGTCTTCTAGCACTCAGTCTCAAGCCCATAGTATAGGAAACAAGTATCCAGTTTGTCCCAAGTGTGGTAGGAATCACCCAGTAGAATGCCTTCAGGGAAGAGATGGCTGCTTTGGATGTGGACAGCTTGGACACAGGCTCAAGGAGTGCCCATAAGTAGGGCAAGGCAGATCATAATCCACTAACTCATTAGCTCCGGCAGGCCGACCAGCTCAGCAGGCCAACCCATCAGGTACAGATGGCAATCAACACCAGAATCATTTTTATGCTATCTCTTCTCGTCAGGATCAGGAAAGTTCACCTGACGTAGTTACTGGTACGTTACATCTCTTTAATGTAGACGTGTATGCCCTCCTAGATCCAGGAGATACTCTTGCATTTGTAACTTCATATGTAGCAATTCAGTTTGGCATCAGTCTAGAGGTCCTATCAAAACCCTTCTTAGTCTCCACCCTGGTTGGCGAGTCAGTTAGAGCCAGCCGGGTGTATAGAAACTGCCCAGTCTCAGTCTTGAGTAAAGTCATACCAGCTGATCTTGTGGAGCTAGACATGGTCGACTTTGACCATATTCTCGGCATCGATTGGTTACACTCCTGCTATGCCTCAGTTGATTGCAGAACTAGAGTTGTCAAATTCCAGTTTCCTAATGAGCCAGTTTTAGAATAGTCGGGTAGTAGTTCAGCGCCTAAGGGTAGGTTTATTTCCTTCCTTAAGGCCCAGAAACTCATTTCCAAGGATGTCTATATCATCTGGTTCGGGTCAATGATTCCAACTCTGAGACCCCAACCATCTAGTCAGTTCCAGTTGTCAGCGAGTTCCCAGATGTATTTCCTGAAGATCTTCCTTGAGTTCCCCCCTGAACGGGAAATAGACTCCGGGATAGATCTCCTTCGAAATACTAAGCCTGTCTCCATCCCTTCTTACAGAATGGCTCCACATGAGCTTAAGGAGTTGAAGGAGCAGCTAAAATATCTGCTTGATCAGGGTTTTATCAGACCCAGCATCTCTCCCTGGGGTGCTCCAGTGCTATTCGTGCGTAAGAATGATGGTACCCTCAGAATTGCATAGATTATCGTCAGATGAACAAAGTCATAGTGAAGAATAGATATACCTTACCTAGAATTGATGACCTATTCGACTAGCTTTAGGGAGCCAGTTGTTTCTCCAAGATCAATATCAAGTCAAGATACCATCAGTTAAGGGTTAGAGAAAGTGACATACCGAAAATAACATATAGAACTCGGTATGGTCACTATGAGTTTGTGGTGATGTCCTTTTTGTTAACAAATGCTCCAGTAGCCTTCATGGACCTAATGAACAGGGTTTTCAAGACGTACCTAGATATGTCCATCATCGTATTTTTTGATGACATTCTGGTGTACTCTAGAAACTAGGAAGAGCATGCCAATCACCTAAGGTTAGCATTGCTTCTTAGAGATCGCCAGTTATCGCCAAGTTTAGTAGGTGTGAATTCTGGTTGAAGTCTGTGACCTTCCTAGAGCATGTGGTCTCAGGTGAAGGGATACAAGTAGATCCTCGTAAAATAGCAGTAGTGAAGGATTGGCCCAGACCTACCTCTCCTACTGAAATGAGGAGTTTCCTGGGCTTAGCCAGTTATTACCGACAGTTTGTGGAAGTTTTCTCCTCCATAGCATCTTCTCTAACCAAGTTAACCCAGAAGAAGGTAAAATTTCAGTGGTCGGATGAGTGTGAGAAGAGTTTTCAGGAGTTAAAGACCCGAATCATTACGGCTCCAGTTTTGACCCTGCCAGAAGGAACATATGCGTTAGTTGTATATTGTGACGCTTCTAGTGTTGGACTTGGTTGCATTTTGATGCAGCGGGGAAAAGTGATAGCCTATGCCTCCAGACAGCTCAAAGTCCACGAGAAGAATTATCCAACTCATGACATGGAGTTGCCAGCGGTGGTATTCGCATTAAAGATGTGGAAGCACTACTTGTACGGAGCTCACATAGATGTATTTACAAATCATAAGAGTCTGCAGTATGTGTTCAGTCAGAAGGACCTAAATCTTCATTAGAGAAGGTGGTTAAAACTCCTGAAAGATTATGATATAAGTGTGTTGTATCACCCGGGCAATACTAATGTGGTGGCTAACGCCCTAAGCAGGCGATCTATGGGATGTGTAGCTCACTTTGGGGAAGGAAAGAGGGAGCTAGCAAAAGAAGTTCACAGGCTAGACCGGTTAGGGGTGCAGCTAGTGGATTCAGCTGAAGGTGGTGTGGTAATGCAAAGCGGGTCAAATTCATCCTTAGTAGTAGAAGTTAAGTCCAGAAAAGATGAAGACCCCATTCTACATAAACTCAAGGAAGTGGTATCAGAAAGGATATTGAGGCTTTCTCCCAAGGGGGAGATGGGGTGCTTCATTACCAGGGCAGATTGCATGTTCTAGATGTTGGTGAGTTAAGACAGCAGATTTTAGCTAAGGCACACAGCTCAAGGTATTCCATTCACCCTGGTGCTACTAAAATGTACCGCGACTTGAGGGACATTTACTGGTGGAACGACATGAAAAGAGACATTGCCGAATTCATAGCTAAGTGTTTGAACTGCTCACAAGTCAAGGTATAACACCAGAGGTTAGGAGGTATGACTTAGGATATCAATATACCCACATGGAAGTAGGAAGAAATAATCATGGACTTCATTACGGTTCTACCTCAGACTCGTCGGCAACATGCTCCATCTAGGTGATAGTAGATATGATGACTAAGTCAGCACATTTCCTCCCAGTCAAAATCGCAGATTCAGCTGAGGATTATGCTAAACTTTATATTCGAAAGCTGGTTAGACTTCATGGGGTGCCATTGGCAATATTTCAGATAGGGGTACCCAATTCACCTCTTATTTCTGGAAGTCTTTTCAGAAGGGACTTGGTACTTAGGTCAAGCTCAATATAGCTTTTCATCCGCAGACAGATAGGCAAGCTGAGTGGACTATTCAGACTCTAGAGGATATGCTAAGAGCGTGCGCAATCGATTTTAAGGGTAATTAGGATGACCATATGCCCTTATCGAATTTGCGTACAACAACAGCTACCATTCCAGCATTCTGATGGCCCCGTTTGAGGCATTATATGGTAGGAGGTGTAGATCTCCTATAGGATGGTTTTAAGTCGGTGAAGCTACTTTGATAGGGCCAAACTCAATTTATGAGGTGATGCAAAAAGTTTAGCTTATCCGATAAAGGTTAAAAACAGCTCAGAGCCACAAGAAATCTTATGCCGATGTGCAGAGAAGAGAGTTGGAGTTTGCAGTTGATGATTGGGTGTACCTAAAAATTTCACCCATGAAAGGGGTGATGAGGTTTGGAAAGAAGGGGAAGCTCAGTCCTAGGTATGTGGGACCTTATAGNCAGTTGATGATTGGGTGTACCTAAAAATTTCACCCATGAAAGGGGTGATGAGGTTTGGAAAGAAGGGGAAGCTCAGTCCTAGGTATGTGGGACCTTATAGAATTATAAGGTGTATTGGCAATGTAGCCTGTGAGCTGGAGTTACCTTTAGAATAAGCATTGTACATCCCGTTTTCTATGTATCACTTTTGAAAAAGTGCATCGGAGATCCAACCTCTGTGGTTCCATTGGATAGTGTGGCAGTCAAGGATAGCCTCACCTATGAGGAGGTACCAATCCAAATCCTAGACTGACAAGTTCGTAGATTGAGGAATAAGGAAATAGCGTCAGTCAAGGTTTTGTGGAGGAATCAGTAAGTTGAAGGAGCTACATGGGAGGCCGAAGCAGATATGAGGGCCAAATACCCACACTTGTTCTCTACCGACTCTGTTGCAGTTTGATATGTGAATTTTTATTTAAGACCTGAGCTAGTTGTTGAATTCAATTCATGTAACTAAATTTTCTTTCTAACTTTGGTTGTCTTTAAGAAAAGCAAAAATTCAGTTCAGTTGTTGAATGAGCAGTATTTGAATGTTTTGATTGTTATTTTTCTAGTTGCTATGAGTTTTCTAACATTCGAGGACGAATGTTTCCAAGGTGGAGATATTGTAATACCCTGAAATGGGCCTAAGAATAGACTCAGGAGTTGAAGTTAGAAGATGTAGGAAAACCTAGAATTTTGCACCAAAATGACTCGAGATACAAGTCGTGATGAGGATCTATGACTCGTGACTCGAGTCGTGATGAAGTTCAGGAGCTTGAGGTCATATCACGAATGGTCCTACGAATCATAACGCGTAGGTACGACTCGTGGTTAGTAGTGGAGTCGTGATGGTAGTTCAGGAGCTTGAGGTCATATCATGAATGGTCCTACGAATCATGTAACCCGTAGGTACGACTCAGGGTTAGTAGTGGTTGGTGAAATTCTCACAGCAGCCCAGAGTGAGTCATCACGGGTCATGGTACAACTCGTAGGATGAAACGAGTCACAGATGAGTCATGGGTAGGTCGTGTGTCAAGGGTGGATGATACCACGACTGATAGTACGAGCCGTAGGATGGCACTACGAGTCATAGGATGTGATTCGTGGCTAGTTTCAGAAGATTGAAGAAAATTGTGATGTGACCACAAGAGGTGGCCATGAGTCGTGACTTCGTGGTACGAGTCGTGGTTGGGGACAGATCTATTTTTCAGGGAAATTTCATTAAGGGAAAATCCGACATTCCTATGCTTTTGGACCCTAGACCCTGTCATTTTAGCCTCAGTTTTAGATGTTTTAGGGAGTTTAAATGGTTTTCTCCCCTCATTCTCACGTTTACTCTCAGAATTTCATCAACGGTTCTCTCAAGAAACCCTCTAGCAGGCTTAGGATCATTCAGTCATCCTAGTAGTCCAGATCCTCTTCTCCAGGAAATTCTTCACCAAGTATGTGGGGTTTTAGAAAGGGGATTGTCCTTCCCTTGCATCCCCAAAGTCCTCCTCAATTTCTTCTATATGTTTTAAGCCTGGAGTTTTGTTGAGTATGGAAAGGTTTCATGCTTATTTTCACTGATTTCACTTACAACAATGTTCATGTATATTGTTGATATGATCCCCATAAACTCCTATCAAATTGTCAGTGTTTATACTTAAGTAAATCTAAGCCCTAACTTTTGAGTTATGAATCCTGCTTACTAAATTTCCGATAGTGAATGAAGAATGCTATGGGTTGAATTTTCTAGAATTTCCTATATATTTATATATGTGGAGTAGATATTCCATTAATGAGAATGACGTTAGCCATGTTGAATGCAATTCCTAGAATCCTTGAAATTTCTCTATATTATGAAATTCCCATATTGTTGGGATAAGTTGATTTCTCTATTATCTACTAGTAGTTCAGACCAGTTAGAGCATAGAGTCTCTTCAGAATCTTTCAGAAAAATTTCAACTGATCAGTTTGACTCCAGTTTATTTTTGAGGTGTCAATGGTGCCTCCTAGTTACCAGACTCAGATTAAGATTTAAGATATTTGGTCCATTAAGTGGTCATGATATTCAGACATAGCTCTGACAAGCCCCAGGACCGCAATTCAGTTATTATTTGTTTTATAGACGGTTACGACGCTTCTAGATAAGCAGCTCTGACCAGTCTTAAAACTCAATTTCCAAATCTGGTCCTATAAGATGCTCAGGGAACTCTCTCAATATCCTTGGGTCAATATAGTCTTGGACCCCAGTATCGAGCTATCTGCTTATCAGTAGTAGCACTAGTAGGATTATCTAGTGGGAGTAGGACTTAGCACTGAAAGGGCCGGGGTTCCAGCGCACCTAGGTTCCAAAACTACGTTGCCACCATAGGTTTTATTTACTTGGCCTAACAGCCCCCCCTTTTGACAGTGATTTTCACAGTCCATGCCTTTATACACTGGCAAGGTATATTGGGTCCTATCGACGGGGTGTGTACATCAGACTCCACATTTTGCTCATGTGGTTATATATCGATTATAGTCTCTCTTACTAGTCAGTACAGTCTATCCTCAGATTCTTCAGTCCAGATCAGTTTAGTGCAGTATTTCAGACTTAGTAACTCAAACATAGGGCGTGTTTATGACCATCAGCCAAGGTCACTTTTTACCATATTAGTTTTATATCAGTTGATTTAGTTTTTAGCATTTCAGTTGGTCATTTCATGTCAAGCCAGTTCAGTTACTAGTTCTTTTATGTCATTCATGTTTTCTCCTGCATACTCAGTACATTCAAACTACTGACGCATATTTTTATGTTGAATCGCTTCATGATACAGCTATAGGTTCCCAGACTCAGCATCGTTAGCCGTTGCAATCCAGATACTCCTCTACTATAGTCGAAGCATGAGTCTTCATCATTCAAGGGCCTTGTTTTACTTTCTTTTAATTGAATTATTGTTTTAGTCAGAGTTAGAGTTAGCTGGGGGCTTTTCCCAGCAACTCCTCAGTTAGATGGCTTTCAGATAGACACGACTATAGTTTATTCAGTGTTATTTAAAGATTTGATCTTTTACTTTTAGACTTGTCTTTCATAAATGTTTTTATGATATTAATTTAAAGTTCCGTTGTGCATTTTTACTTAGAATGCTAGTGACTAATAGACCAAGGGTTGACTTGGGGTCACTTGTGGCTTCAAGTATCGTGTTACACCCAGGGTGTAGGCTCGGGGCATGACAGGCCTTTTTGGCCTTCCGCAGTTCTCTTTAGTTGTTATTATAGCCGTGTCGACATTCTATATTTTGTTATCTAAATTGAGACCTTGTTGATCCTTTTCTATGCTATAGTTGACTATGAAAGGTGGCCTAGTTGGCCTAAGGATTGCAGTACAGACATTACAGCTGGCTTCTCGATTACTTCAGAATCAAGTGCCAATTGCGCCCTATCCCAGTTTTGGGCATGAAAAACTTGGTATAATAGAAAATTCATGTCACAGGGATTCCACAAAGTCGTGTTTAGTAGAGTCTTGTAATGGGTATATTGTGCACCATACTTATAATCAAGACGCTATAGGGCATTTAGGAGTTGTTTCACATTTTTATGATCTATAGATCGTGCAAGTAGAGATGAGTCAAGGAAAGTACAGTACCACTCATGCCTTATAAGTGTCTATCGTGATGATCCGAAGCAGATCGAAGGTTACTAAATGATATAGATTCGGGAATAAAGGAGATTGTACAACTTGAGGTTGCCAATAGAATCTTTCCCCGGTAAAAGATTGGACTTGAAATTTGAATGAGTTTTTATGTTCTATGGTACATTTGGATTAGAAATACTACAAGAAATTTCACTTTTAACGACTAATTCTTAGCAAAGGGATATGAATCTATTCGTTAATAGTGTGCTTATAGTGATACAATTTTTTCCCTTCGTTAAAAGTTAATTTTATTTTAATATTAG
>JACEIK010000547.1:307785-320875 GCA_018107945.1 Datura stramonium | reverse complement strand
CTACTCTTTTTTTTATTTAAAAACCTACTCTTTTAATTTTAAACCTACAAAGAGCTCTAACTTTATATCCTTTTTTTGCTTTTACTTTTGGTAATTATCCATATAGAATCACATACATATATGTAAAACCTACAAAGAACTCTAAGTTCTGCATAACTATGGCATCTCAAATCTGCGGCTAAATTTCAGGAATCCACAATTACCAAGCCGAAAAAGTCATTTCTAAAGCAGGATAAACGGCATGACTCGATCGTTTCTAAAGCACAACATTGTTAAAGGTAAACTTTGTTGAGATTTTTTGGGGAAAATGAAATCCCTTTGTTCTAGGATAAAAATTGGGGTTTTGACATTTGCTTGCTTCTCTTCCAACCCATATAAAACATAAGTTTTCCTCTCTATTTTAATTACGCCAATAGTTTGAAGATTAAAATTACAGAATGCAATCTGCGTTTGATAAAAAAAGCTTGTCTTCTTACAGTTTTCTTCTCCTTCTCATTTAGGTAAGTCTCTGTCTAAATAATAAACCTGTGATTGTAACTATTATATAAAATTGGTTATTCCGTTCTTGTTCATATGAGGTCTCTATTCTGTGTTGATTATCATTTCTAAAATTTGTGAATTTTAGTGATATCTTTTACTATTAAATCAATGAAACATGAATTGATAATATTTTGTTCTTGAAGATGTTTTCTTATATATCAATAATTTGTATTGGTTCTATTATATGTTCCATTGGGTCCTGATTCTTTCCGCGACCTTCAAAATTTGGATCTTAATTCGAGCAATGTAAGGCTTCAAGAATATAGAGAGCTCAATCAAACAGTGATCAAAACGAGTTTTTACTTCTGAAATTCTTGGTAGGTGATCTTTACCTTTGACTGAAAGTGAACATTATTATATAGGATAGATACACCTATTCGAGGAATTTTTTAGTATTTAGACATTGAAGTGAGTTGATGTAGTGTCTCATTTTTGACATAATGTATGGTTCAATGGTGTATCACAATGCAGCTTGGAAGTTAGAAGTGCAAAACTCATTTTTATACCGTAGTCAAATCCTGTGATGATTTTATATAGTGTCATTATGTTGATTGTATTTAATGTTATTACCTGCTACACTTCACTGTTTTCATGGTTCTGTTGTAATCTAAGTTATCAACAAGTATAACCATGAAGTGTTTGTTCTCTGCTTCAAATGATAACCAGTTTTAATGAAATAATTTCTAGTAAATTAGCTCTATAAACCAATATCTCTGCAATATTTAGACCCTGCCTCATTGACTTCTAATAGGTCATGAGTAAAATAAGACACACATACATGTTATTGACTAAATATTAATCATTCTTTACCATTGCCGTTCATTTCAACACATTGACAAAATCAACATTTCAGTAGGATAACCTAAATATAACAATACGGATAAAAAAAATGTGTGTTAAAGTTGTAAAATTCAAGCAGAAGAAGTGATAAGTATGTCATAAAAGTACAAAATTCTAACTAATCAGTTTAACAACATTTATTATGATCTCATTACTATTTGAGATATTGCACATGCTACAATAGCTGATACTTTTGTATATATTTCCTCTTGTACTAGCTTTCCAACTATGAGATACACATATGATTCAACACATAAATCCATCACCATTTAGTTGACAACCCATACTATTTTAATTTTAATTTACTTTACTGTAACCTTATTAGGAATACTAAATGTTTACCAAGTCAAACTTTAACTAACATATTAGGACAAATCCTCTAAAAACCTTTCAAATAAAGGGAAAATAAAGAAACAAGATTGCCCCAAATAAGCTTTGTACAATTTATAGAAGTACATGGTTACTTTGAGAATGAGAAAAATAATCATTATGATACTGACCAAACTTTTTATAAGTAGTACTTTAGTTATAAATAACATAAGTGTAGTAAGAAATTAATTTTTTATATAGGCTATTGTAATCTAGTGTTTAAATTAATTTTTTATATTGGCTGCTGATTCTATTGCACTTTATTTGATCTAGTGTTTCAATTGCATCATAAATTTGGAACATATAAGTCTGCTTTATATTCTTGTAGATTAAGAATGTTTATTGATCTTATTGTTTTGAGATTAACTACTTTTTCTATGAAATGTGAGTATTCTTTTCACAATCATCTATTACAATAGGAAAAAAAAAAATTTTGTTACTAAGAGGGACATAAATCGGTGCAATATAAAAATATATTGAAAACTGAAAGTTTTGTGGAATACTTTAGTATATAATTCTTATAATGTTATATGAAAGAAATGGTCCAAGATTATTCAGTGAATGTTTCGCTATTAGAATAATTCTCTAAGTTCTTTATTTATGTCTTTCCTAATTTATTTATTAGCTTATTAAACAAGTGTTTGCTTCTTGTTTTATTGTTGTAATACTTATATAACTACAATTGTAGATGAATCCATAACTCTAAAGTAAATATTTAATTTTTACTATTTACTTGTTATAGTAATGTATTTTTATATCTATTTACATGTACTAAGATTATGGAACCTAATAAAAAATGGATGGAACATAATAATGATTGACTTAGTGATGCTTACATAGATGGAGTGGAGAATTTTTTGGATTATGCTTTTAGAAAATTGGGAGAACCACAATTGATATGTTGTTCGTGCATAAAATGTGGTAATGTAATTTTTAGAACATGTGCGGTGGTCAAGTCATATTTGATAATACGTGGGATACTATCAAATTATACTCTTTGGTATCACCATGGAGAGAGGTCAAGTGAAGCACAATCAGATTCTGAATTTATAGATGATAATGAAATTGATGAGAGTGATGGTGAAGATGAAATACATGATATGTTCAAAGATTTGTACCCCAATTTTAATAGAGATAATATGAATAATAGTGGTGATGATTTTCTCGAGGAGGAACCAAATCTTGTTTTGAGCTACCATTATACCAAAGTGCAAAAGTTTCTAAACTTTCTACTTTAATTAAATTGCTTCATATTAAAACCCCGAGAGGCTCCAAGTCGATCCATGGCATGAACATGACATATAAGAGAATACTATAAGAAGAAACTTATATAATAAAATGTTCTTAAGTATAAGTCTGCATTTATATCAGTCTAAAACATAGTCAACAATGACAAGTTGATTTCTACATAATTTTTAAAAAGCCTCTAACATAACTAATGAGCTGATGGAACAGTTTCCCTAACTAGCTCGACAAAAGAAAGTATGAAATTGAAATAACATGACTATAGATAACTTAATGTCCTCGAAGGATGAGGACTCACCAACCCTGACCAACAGATGCAAACTCTGAGGACTTGGCTAACGATGGGACTGAACCAGAATGTCCGAGCCTGTATCATAAAATGATGTAGCATAGAGTATGCGGTCAGTACTTGAAATATACTGAGCATGCAAGGTAAGTAAAAACGGATAGTTAAAATATATAAGAGTGCATAAAAGTAGGACAACATGATCATGAAGTAAATATCATAATGTAAACATAAGGGCCCAAGGTTTTCAAACCATTCGTAATCCAATCATAATCATAGTCATAAGAAAAAACTTTATAAAACATAACTTGAGCCAAAGTAATATAAACATAACCATGCAAAATTCATGAGGAACAATGGGAGATTTAAGGATAAAAATATTCTTAAAATAAATAATTTCTAATTAATAATTNGAGCCAAAGTAATATAAACATAACCATGCAAAATTCATGAGGAACAATGGGAGACTCGTCATAAAACCGACATTACCATGATAGAGCTTACGTGGTCCCTACTATCATACTCAAGTGGGCAGAGTCATCCAAAGCCTTGTCGAGGCTAAGGACGCTACCATGATATCGATATCAAGATGAAAGCCCCTTAGGAGAAGGGAAGCTCACAATGGAGGTCCCAAATAGTCTGAATATACCTACATTGGTATGTAGTTCTAAGGCATAAGGTTTACTGACCCTTACCTATTCGGTGCTAGACACTACTCCAAAAAACATGCATATCCTCTCCATCATTTTCCAATGAAACTGGACCATCGTCTAGTGACAAAGCTGACTCATAACAAACCTGCATGAATCTGATATCATAACTTGACTTTTCATGAATCATACACAAAATTGGGCATAATTTAATTAAAATTTGAAACTATTATTTAATAATCAAAATAGTTATAAAATCTGTCCATAGATCACAAAACATGATTTTTAATGCATAAAGGGAATTGACCCATAGATAGATCATAGAGAATTTAACAAGAATTTAAATAAACCCCATAAGATCATAAAGCTTGAACCTAGAATTGAAATTCATGGAAATTAAGAAGAGTTTTTGAGCATGAGAGTGAAAGGAACCCTCATTCATAGCCTCACATACCTAGCTTGATGATCCCTTGACTTTCGTTGATGAGTCCAAGAAGATTTGAAGAGGTTAAAGAAGAACCCTAGCTCCTATCTTGAGAGAAAATCCAACTATGATTTTTTGGAGAGGGTGAGAATTTAGGCTAGATTAATCCCTTTAATCTAACCTTAAGGAAGCCCAAAATGATGTTATTTAGGAGTTAGAAGCATAGGAGTTTACCAAAATACCCTCAAACTACTAAAAAAATTGGAACGGGAAGTTCCAACGACCAAAAGGACGGGTCGTTGGTTGCTAGGACGGCCCATGCTGAGGTTCGTTGTTTTCCTGTTGCTGCTTCACTAAACTACTCATAAATTTTTACTCTGAACTCCGATTGATGTAAGGTTGGATGAGTTGGAAAGAACACTCCTAGGGCTTAAATTTGAGGTGCTGATTCACCCAAAATCATTTTGTAAAATAGGAGCTATGGTGGTTTGAAATTGACCCTTGTAAGAACTTATATGAACACTCAATCGGTAAAGAGTTTCTCAACTCAACTTTGTGTTAGAGGTTCTTTATGACCTTAATTTGCATGTAATTCACTTATTATAGTTAGGAATTGATCTTAACACCTTGTTTCTATAAATTATTTGGGCTCGGGTCTATCCATATATCTAAAACGATTCCAAAATCAGCCCGAGATTTTCAACAAACTAGCAGAACCAACGACCCATCCAACGGGTCGTGGTAACAAACAACGAACCATTGGTTTTACCTATTCTTCCTTCAAAATTCTCTTAATCTACTTCAACGACCAGTTCAATCATGCCACGGACCGTACAATCCCCTCCTGGGTTCTGGGCAAATTTATGACAACTCTCTGGTCATGAAACAACGAGCACCTCCAATGACCCGTTGGACCCTACAACAAATCTTACTGAGGTTCGTTGTTTGGTTATGGTACTATTTCTTGCGGCAAGCCTCGGGTCTGACCTAAGAAACTTTTGGGGTGTTACATTATCTCCCCCTTGGGAATATTCATCCTCGAATGTTGGTTAAACATACTGGAAGCCTGGGAAAAGAAATTGCAATCCCATATACCATACATCTGAAGTTGAAAGCTGGAGGAGTGATTGACTCCTGACTTATCCACATGGATGAACTGATTTAATAAATCATACATACATACTAAAAAGGAAAGGAACTGAGAGACATGAACTGGATAAGAAACTGAATAAATTACTAAGGAGGAAATTGATACCTCAAACTGGAACTGAGCTGGTAGGGAAAAGATGTGGGTTTGGGTTCTTAGCCATTATATCTGCTTCGGCCTCCCATGTAGCTTCCTCAATAAGATGATTTCTCCACAGAACCTTCCCTAAGGCTACTTCTGTAGTTCTCAACTTACAAACCTGATGATCAAGGACCTCGACTGGTACTTCCTCATTGTTAAGGTTGTCCATCACCCCAATGCCCTCTACCGAAACCACTAAAGATGGATCTCTGATGCATTTCTTCAACAAGGACACATGAAACACCGGACGCACCGAAGCTAACTCCGCTGGTAGCTCCAACTCATAGGTCACCTTTCCAATATGTCTCACAACTATATATGGCCCAAAATACTGGGGAATGAGCTTCCCTTTCTTTCTGAACCTCAAAGAATCAAGAAATCTCTACTTTCCTCAAACCAAAGCTCAAGCATCAAACTACAGATTTTCCCTTCCATAACCCTTTCAAATAATCAAAATCTGGTCAAATACGTATATTACACCCCATAAGTTTCTAACATTTAGTCGACCTATTTGTACGTTACTTAAAAGTTTTAGAGTTCAATATGTACGAGAAGGGGCCCGAGAAAAGGTCGAACAAGCACGGAGTCGGGACCGTGCAGGAGAAGGCCGGACCAGTTGCCTAATGGGGCAATGTGGCATGGACCCTCCCTGGCACATTGGGCTCCATGGAACGGCCCAGAATTGGCGCATTGGGGTCCGTGCCACAAACCTCGTGTCCACCGTCCAAATTTTGTATATATTTAAGTTGAATCATTTGGTTTAATTTTACATAAACAGACCCGCAACCAGAAGTAAAAGCTACGCAAATTTCAGGTGATTTTCCTCCATTTAAGCTACGAAACATTGCTCGAATTCAAATTAACTTCTGGTATTGAAGTTTAAGGCTGCGGGGAGCATTACTACAGAGTTATTTTCGTAAAATTCACCCGGCAAATCGTAACTCCACCAAGCCAAAATGGTTGGAATTGCTCCAAACTAATTTTTATACAATTACAGGCTTCAAGTGAGTACTTCTACCTTCTGAACTTTTGAGAAATTATATATTTTTGATCGTGTTCTGGCAAGCTGAAGTATAGTTGATATTTTATTGAAAGTTATCATTTTTGCCAAATATAGTATTGAAACTAGTTTCATTTTCCTAGTAGTATGGTTTCAATTGAGAAAAGCTATTGAATATGAATCTGATACTCGCTAGTTAAGCAGTAATCCTCAATCAAGGTATGTTAAGGCGAATCTCTTCGACAAGTCAGTTACTTCAGTATCATAACTCAGTTTGAATTCTAGTAAGAATATCATAAGCATATTTGTTATGATTGGCTATTGTTATTAGCTGAGTCCAATATTCCATGTCTAGTTGGGATTGAATATGCCCTGTATAGCCCTCCATAACCAACCCCAAGGTTAATTGCTGTATCGATGCCCGTGAGGGCTAGATGACGTCTCTTCGAGGAGCGGTATGCCATCCATGAGGGATGAAGATGAGGTCTGAGGTCCTCATACAGTCCATTCCATGGATGGATTACTCTTATGCCATATCGGCATGCCTCGTCGAGTTTGGTACCCGGGGTACAGACAGTAGGAGTCCACCGAACTCAGACACAGCTATAGTTCAGGGGCCGAGCGGGCTTAGTTGTAGAACTAGGGGATGAGTAAGACGGCTATAGTTATTAGATGATGTAGTATGACCTTATTAGGGGGTCTATAGATTGAAGTGTACCCACCATGGCCTATGGGGGCCCCGAGTGGGTTATTCTGTGCTGGTTGTACCTTCGAGCATATGGGGGCCAAGTAAGGTTCTTGCTTGCTTTAGTGACCAATAAATTAAATGATAGAAAGTTCAACTATTCAGGTATGATCTCTACCCCTCCATCTCAATTATTCTCAGTTTCATTTCTTTACTTCAGTTATTTACAATTATTGCCTTACATATTCGGTACATATTATACTGATGCCCTTTCTAGGGCGCTGCATTACTTGTCTGCAGGTATGGATAGACGAAGAGCAGGTCCCCCTTAGCTTCCAGCTAGGATTGTCAGCATAATCGGCTTCTTTCCTTCGAAGCTTGTAGATAGAAGGTTATTCCTTTTGATTGTATAGTTTATGGGTAGGTTGGGGCCCTGTCCCGACCATCATATTAATTCTAGAGGCTTGCAGATTGTTTTTATTTCCCTTTGGTTAGCTATTGATGGCCGTTTGGGGCCCATATGTGTTTTACTTCATGTGTTAGCCTTGTGGGACCTTGTTCAACTGTCAGTTAGCGACCTTGTCGTCCATAGCTTAGTTTGGTACCAGATTTACTTTTCTGTCATAACTAGAAATCATGGTGGTCTTATCGGCCCGCATAGGATTCCCTATGATTTCCTGTTTATAGTTAGCTATTTTTCTTTACAGGTGACTATAAGGCCTTGTCGGCTAGAGGTTGTATTTACAACCGAGATATAGCCCGTTGTTTTCTTGATATAGGGAGTAGGCCTGCACTAGGAGTGCACAGGCCTATTTAAGTCAGTTCAGATCCTAGTAGGGCACCAGGTGTCAGTCATGCCTCCCAAGGTAGGCTGTGACAAACTTGGTATCAGAGAAGGACATATCCCAGGGAGTCTGCAAGCCGTGCTAAGTAGAGTCTTATTTATGGATGTGTTGTGCACCACAAACTATAGGCAGGAGGCTGCGAGGCATGTTAGGATGGTTACTATTCTTTCTTTTTCGATCGTTCTATAGAGCTATGCTATATAGAGATGAGTCCCTAAGCTTATTGAGAAATGTCGAGCGCACGACGGACCGTGACTGGAAGGGAGTTAGATACCGCAGAAGAGGAAGGCACTAGTAGGGTGCCTCAGTCAAAGGCATCCCGATCTAAGGGCGATAGGGAGACTTCTTGTCGGTCTCCCCAAACTTCTCTGCCACGCCAGGAGCCGTCCAGAGCGGCGGATGTGTTGGCACCACCTCTAGCAGTTTCTATTCCGATGCCCTCATACCAGGAGGTCAGGAGTGTTGTTTTCATGATAGCTCAGATAATGGCTGCGCAGCGACAGCCAGTAGGGCCCGTGGTTGCTGAGTCTTCGGCAGGACCGGGTAGTTCGAGTGTCCGAGAGTTCCTCGTTTTGAGTCGCCAACATTTCATAGGGACGGATCGGGACGAGGACACTCAAGACTTTTTGGACCAGTTGTAGTGGATCTTAAGGGTAATGTATGCCACGTCTGTGGAGTCGGTTGAGTTGGCGGTATTCCGGCTATGGGACATAGCAATATTATTGTACGAGAGTTGGGAGAGGTCCTGAGGTAGGGATGTTCACCCTCTAACTTGGTCCAGCTTTTCGGAGGCCTTCCGAATCATTATCTGCCTCGAGAAATCCGACAGGCCCGAGTTGATCAATTCTTACACCTGGAGCAGGGCTCGATGAGTGTTCAGGAGTACGCTATGAGATTCGACTCCTTCGCCTAATATGCACAAGCTTTCGTTGAAACCATGCCATCTAGGGTACATCAGTTCATTATGGGGCTGCTCCCAGAATATGTGGAGACTTGTGTTACGGCTACTCTGCAAGAGGACATGGATATCGCCCGTATCCAGGCGTTTGCTTAGAATATAGAAGGGATCAGGCAGGGACAGCAAAGGATAGAAAGGGAAAGCCAGGAGCAGCACCGTAGGGCTAGACCTAGTGATACTCAGGCAGAGTTTCAGGGCGGACCCAGGCCACAACTGTCAGATAGACCACCCAGACCTCGACTTCCACAGTAGTAAAAGGTGGCAGATCTAGTCGTCAGGGCCATCCAGGACCCGACGAGAGTTCGCGACCATTGGGTCCACAGCAGCAGAGAGGCTCAGAGCAGAGTAGACTCTCTGTGCCACCCTTCCCTATTTGCAGTCGCCGCCATCTTGGAGCCTATAAGTATGGTTCTATGGCATGTTATACTTGTGGGCGAGAGGGTCATATGATGAGAGACCGTCCAGCCAGGGGTTAGAGCGGTCAGGACCGACAGGACATATCTTTAGCAGGGTCACGTGCCCCAGCATCTCCAACAGGGCGTAGACCCTTAGATTCAGCCAGTAAAGGCCGAGGCAGGCCAGGGGCATCCAATTCAGGCACCGGTCCGGATCGCACTTATTCTTTACTAGGATGACAGGAGTCGGAGTCTTCACCGGATGTTGTAATAGGTATGCTAGAAATTTTCTCTCATTCTATTTATGTTTTGATAGATCTAGGTTCCACTTTGTCCTATGCCACACCATTAGTGGCCCGAAAGTTTGGTATCACGCCGAAATTGCTTCGGCGACCTTTTTCGTTGTCCATACCCGTCGGTGATTCCATTATAGCTAAGAGAGTCTACCGGGGGTGCACAGTAGAGGTCGTTGGTCGCCAAACTTTAGCAGATTTGGTAGATTAGAGATGATCGACTTTGATGCAATTATGGGTATGGATTGGCTAGCACTATGTTATGCCAATGTAGAATGTTGGACCAAGATTGTCCGATTTCACTTCCCAGGGGAGGTAGTACGGGAGTGGAAAGGTAGTGCAGCCACGCCAAAGGGTAGGTTTATTTCCTATCTTCGGGCGAGAAAATTGATAGAGAAGGGATGTATTTATCACATTGTCAGAGTTTAGGATGTTCGGGCAGAATCTCCGACTCTTCAATCCATTCTAGTAGTCAATGAATTTCCAGATGTATTTCCAGATGAACTTCCTGTTATTCCCCCATAACAGGAGATCGATTTTGCAATTGATTTATTACCAGGTACCCAACCTATATCTATTCCTCCATACCGAATGGCTCCTGCTGAGCTCAGAGAATTGAAGGAAAAGTTGAAAGATTTCTTAGATAAAGGCTTCATCAAGCCGAGTACTTCACCGTGGGGAGTACTAGTTCTATTTGTGAGAAAGAAGGATGGCTTCCTCCGTATGTGTATAGACTACTAGTAGCTGAATAAAGTTACTATCAAGAATAAGTACTCGCTTCCCAGAATAGATGACTTGTTTGACCAGTTACAGGGGGCAAAGTGCTTTACAAAAATTGACTTAAGATCTGGGTATCATCAGGTTCAAGTTCAGGAGAGAGATATTCCAGAAACCGCTCTCAGGACCAGGTATGGCCACTTCGAATTCCTAGTTATGTCCTTTGGGTTGATGAATGCTCCAGCAGTGTTCATGGACTTGATGAATAGCATCTTTAGGCCGTACCTAGACCTGTTTTGATAGTATTTATTGATGATATTCTGGTATATTCCCACTCAGAAGTTGAAAACCGAGATCACTTGCGAACAGTACTCTAGATTCTCATGGATCATCAGTTATAAGCAATGTTTTTAAGTGTGAGTTTTGGCTGAATTCAGTAGCCTTTCTAGGTCATGTCATGTTAGAAGTTGGTATCCAGGTGGACTCGCAAAAGATCGAGGCTGTAAAGGCATGGCCTAGACTGACAACTCTGATTGAGGTACATAATTTTCTAGGCTTAGCCGGATATTACAGAAGATTTGTAGAGGGGTTTTCCACTTTATCAGCACCTTTGACTAAGTTGACTCAGAAAGCAGCCAAATTTCACTAGACTGAAGCATGTGAGTAGAGTTTCCAGGAGTTGAAAAACAGGTTGACATCAACACCAGTATTAGCTTTGCCAAATGGATCAGAGGGTTATGCAGTGTATTGTGATGCTTCGGGCGTCGGATTAGGATGTGTTTTGAGCAGCATGGTAAGGTAATTTCTTATGCTTCAAGATAGTTGAGGAAGCATGAAAAGAATTGCCCACCCACGATCTGGAATTGGTGGCAGTAATTCATGCCTTGAAAATATGGAGGCACTATCTATATGGGGTCCACGTGGATGTTTTCACTGATCATAAGAGTCTCCAGTATATTTTCACACAGAAAGAGTTGAATTTGTGGCAGCGCCGCTGGTTAAAATTATTGAAAGATTATGATGTGAATATTTTATATCATCTAGGGAAAGCCAATGTTGTAGCAGATGCCCTCAGCCATAAATCCATGGGGAGTTTAGTATACCTGAAGCCAGAATAGCGGGAACTAGCCTGAGAATTGCATCAGTTAGCCAGTTTAACCGTTCGTATAGTATATTCAAGAGACAACAGAGCAGTAATTCGGAATATGATGGTATCATCATTGGTTGTGGAAGTGAAAGAACGAAAGTACGAAGACCCTAACCTAGTTCAGCTTATAAATGAGGCTCAGCGAAAGGAAATAGCGGATTTTGAGGTAACTAAGGACAGATTTTTAAGATTTAGGGGCCGCCTTTGTGTGTCGAATGCGGTAGGACTTCGCCAGCAGATTATGGGTGAGGTATATTATTCCCGTTGTTCTCTTCATCCAGGTTCAACAAAGATGTATCATGATATAAAAGAAATTTACTGGTGGCCGGGAATGAAAAAGGAGGTAGTGGAATTCGTAGCACAATGTCCTAATTACCAACAAGTGAAGGCTGAACATCAAAAACTCGGTGGATTGACACAGGAAATAGAAGTGCCTATGTAGAAATGGGAGGCAATTAATATGGATTTTTTAAAAGGGTTACCTCGCACCAGGCGTAAATTTGATTCTATTTGGGTGATTGTTGATAGGTTGACGAAGTCGGCCCATTTTCTGCTAGTCAGGGCTACCTTCTCAGTCGAGGACTATGCTAAATTGTATATCAGGGAGATAGTTCAATTGCATGGTGTTCTAGTATCAATTATTTCTGACAGAGGGGCGCAGTTCATAGCAAAATATTGGCAATCTTTCCAGAAATATCTGGGGACACAGGCTAATCTGAGTACAACCTTCTGATCTTGGGCATAATTTAATGCCCAAGTGATACTTTATTACTTAATTTGGACTTGTTTATCTACTTTTATGTGTTCATTCTCATGTGATTTTTATGTAAATGTGTATTTATACTAACCAACATGATTAGTTATTATTTTTGCAGTTAAGAATGAATTTTGGGAACTAATCTACAAGTTGGTGAAGTGGAGGAATGGACTCGGAAACAAAACTCGGAAGTTGGCAAGAAAATGCTAAAAACTTGATGCTCCGCGATAGAGGTCGTGTCACGCTACCATCGTAGAGGCATTCTGCCTAGAGTCACATTTCAGGCGAATTCCAGTGAAGGTGCGCGATGGCAACGTGTCACGGAGCTTATGCCCCGCGTTCACTTCCGTGACACGTTGGGAAGACTTTGCTGCACACCCGGATTCCAGTAAAGGTGCGCGACAAGTTCGTGGCACGGAGCTGAGGCTCCGTGATAGCCTCCGTGCCATGCTGAGGTTAAGATTCTGTGCATCCAAGTTCCAGTGAGGCTCCACGACAAGGCCGTGGCACGGATCTGAGGCTCCGCGATAGCCTCCGTGCCACGTTGCCAGTTTATTCCGAGAAATTTCTCACTTGTATAAATAGTACACTTAGGTTTTATTTTAAAGTATCTGACATTTCATGCTAGAACGTGGGTATCAAGCAGTTGAG
>JACEIK010000547.1:262667-301846 GCA_018107945.1 Datura stramonium | reverse complement strand
AACCCACGATTTTCTAACAAGTTGTTGTTGTTGGATGATTTTCAGGAAATATGGAGGGCAAAAATACAAAATCGCAAGTGGAAAAATAAAGGTAAAAAAAGTGAAAATTGGGGAAAGAGACATTGAGCCTACGCATTGGCTCCGTGTTATGGGGGCTGACATCCGTGTTACCCTCCGTGACACGTTGAGGCTAAATCCAGGTATGTCAAAATTTCCAGTGAGCTTTCACGTTGGCTCCGTGTCACGGAGCTTACCCTCCGCGTTGGCCTCCGTGACACGTTAAGGCCACTTTCGCGTTCGGTCAGTTCGGGGCAGCGGGTGACCCGCGCGAAATCATGCTTTTTAACCCCCCAAAACATGATTTTCCTCATTTTGCTGAAACCATCCGCGACAAAACTCCCATTCCCCCTTCTCCCTCGACGTGCCACGGCTCTAGCTAGGGAAAACTCTTCAATTCCTCTTCAAACTCTGTAAGTAAGGTATGTTCTTGAATTTTTTCTCATTCTTGATGCATAGTTCGAGTCTTGAACATGTTTTCTGAGGAAACTCTGCCCTAAGGTATTAATGAGATGTGTAATTGCTTGGGTCATTGATGAATGTTGATTTTGTACTAGTGTTGTGTTTCGAACTCAATAATTACATGAATTGTGTTGAAAATCTTCTATTGTTGATAACTAGGGTTGAGAAACTGAGTTGTAAAGAGAAAAAAGGTAAGAGGATTGAAAATTTATAAGGATGTTTTGCGGATGAAACCTGAAAAAAAGTTAAAAGTCACTTTCTACCAAAATTGAGTTGTTGGGACAAATCACGCTTCATTTACGAGACACTTGGGTTTGCTTGTTCGCGATCGCAATATGTGCTCGTTGCGGGTACACTCATGGTTGGACATTGAAGAACATAAGTTTGAGTACATGTGGAAAGCTGTTATGGTAAAGATTTACTATATTACTTTCTTGATTTATTTTCAAGCACGATGCATGTTAACTAATTTGTATGTGATTTGTTCAGACTTAATCTTTCTCTCGATT
Organism: Datura stramonium; assembly: GCA_018107945.1. Classification (NCBI taxonomy): domain Eukaryota; kingdom Viridiplantae; phylum Streptophyta; class Magnoliopsida; order Solanales; family Solanaceae; genus Datura; species Datura stramonium. The sequence goes on along the minus strand of JACEIK010000547.1, from coordinate 300,818 downwards.
TCTTGGTATGTGTTGTAAATTCATGGTAAAATTAATATTGAGTGGAGTCTAGTTATTTTTCCTTAAATTGGTTAGGAATGAAAATCAAATTCCTCTAATATAATATTTGGATAAATTCTTAGTTCTCATTTATGTGTTTTTTTCTCTATGTCCTTAGCTTGTCTATGCTTTTTTCACATTGTCTGAAATGGGAAAAAGAGACATTACGTAGGTAGAAAGAGAGTCCAAAATACTATTGACCAAAATGACCCTTACCCTAATGACAAGTATTAGGCTTTCCATCTTGCAAGTCTCCGTTCATATCTATCAACTTTTATCAAGACCGGTATGTTTTTGAAGCCTTTGAAGTGGGAAAAGAGAGAAACTTTTTTTTCTATCGTACAGTTACACAAATAGTTGATTATAAAAAAAACTAGCAGTCCTCTTCAAGATATTTAAATGCTCTTACAAAATTCAAAATCTTGACTCTCTGGGTATATAATCAAATTGCTTTTAATTATGGTGGGATGGGAGAATATAATACAAAAATACATTCTACTTGTGGAAAGGTGATTATTCAATTTACAATGCAGTTCTAGCAACTTGTTTAAGGTTTTATTTTCCCAAATTTGTTGTATGTGCTGAGTTTTTTCTATAAGATTGTGGGCTTTAATAACATTTTTCTAGGGAACATTTTAAAAATTGAGTCTTTACGGATTTTATTTTGTATCTGAAGTAATGAGAAAGAGTTTCTGTTCCATTTTAGTTGTTCTAGTTGGACTTTAAGCTAATATTAGTCTTACCACTTTCATGAAGGAAGTGGTGATGGATTAATGTTCTAATAGCAAGGATTTTATTTTGCCTTTTCTTTTTATTGTGTGTTTTGTTTCTTTTGGGGATTTTGAGGGTGGAATTCAATGTTTGATGGGAGATCTTTTAGTAGTTTTTGTACTGTTATCTTCTTATTTTTCTATTTCTGGAGATAGATAAATAGTGTTCTGCCAAATAGTTTATAATTTTCATTTAGCTCACTTTTTAACAATTAAAAAAAGTTCTCTTTCAAAACTTTTTTATTAATAATTAGTACCAAGGAGGTACTGCAAAAATTACAAACGGATGATGAGAGTTACATTTGCTACATCAGTTTTCAATACATTCCAGGAAATAAGAAAGATTATCCAAATCCTCTATAGAACTATGCTTACATCAAAAGTTTATCCAAATCCTCTATTGTCTCCACCAACTTCTGTAGGACTTTCCTCATTCATTTTATGTATTAGTGTTTCTACAGTAGTTGAGGTTATTTGTTTTGAGCTCTCTTCAACAACAGGTTCCTTTTTAGGGCCTCTTCTACCATATCTACTAGAATCACTTCTTCATTTCTTGTAACAGCCTCAGCAGCTTCTTGCTCAATCTTTTCAGTAGCTTCAGTTGGCTTTTCCTCAGCAATGGGAGCTGGTTCTAAAGCTTCTTCCTTGGGTTCGACTTTCGAAACTTCTTCCTCTTTAACTTTTTGCGGTTCACTGGCCTCTAAATCTACTTGCTCCTTCTTGTCCTTATCAGCCTCAGTTGATGTTTCCACAATGTGAATTGTTGCTGGCTGCTGCTCAGGCTTTTCCTCAACAGGCTCTATTTTGGATTTTTTGCCTAATGTTTCGACATTTTCTGCCTCCACTTGGACCTCTGGTTAACTTTTGGTAACATCAACAACTTTTTATTTCTCATCAAATGAGTCACTGGAGTAAGATATTTAATCTCACACTTACCATAATATTAATATGGTTGATTTTCTTTTCTTAGTTAATTGGATCTTTGCATGTGTTTCTCCTCTTCTTAAGTCATTAGAGTAAGATATTTAATCTCACACTTGCAATAATATTAATATGGCTGATTTTCTTTTCTTAGTTAATTGTATTGTTTGTAGATTTGACTGCATTACATTCATTTGACTAAATTTAAGCGTTTCGCAGTTTGTCTGAATGTACATGCTCCTGAAGACATATTGCAATATTATAGTGAGAAATCTATAACACCTGATGGAGTTGAAAAATGTTATCGATACTAAAAAAACACATACGGAGTTATATTAACCTTATTTAAAGTGAAAACTAGAATTTAATTTGTTTAATCTTCATGATTGATCCTTCTAGAGGTTCCCAACTTCTTTACATTGAGAAAGCTTCCCTGAATAGTGTTGTTGGTGATGGATGTTTTTCATTTTCCCAGTAGGTTTTTATATTCTGAGCATTTTTCCTTATTTATATAATTGATCTTCATATTCTGGTCATACATGTTCAAATAGCGAATGTTCCAACATTTCGGAACAAATATACCTTTTTATTTCTCATCAAATGATGACATCTTCTTCTGGAAATCCTAGCTTCTTTTAGGATCAGATGCGGGCTAGATTCCCTTCAATTGATGAGCTGTTTAATCCACATCCTGAAAGAATGATTTACCCAAAAGGTAATGAGAAGAACACGGAGGAGGAAATTTCCTCTATTCACTAGTAAAGAAGATGTAGAACAAGGAAAGTAAATGCTCTAAACAAGAAGTTTTGAAGATCCTTTTTAGGTCTCTAAACACTATCCTAAAACGAACCTTCTGCCAATTCGTGCTGTCACCTTTACACTATCATTTCCCAAACTGAATTTGAATACAATATTATATATGATGTCTCCTGTCACAGTATTATATGTGGATGAATCCATTGTTAATTAGAAGAAATATCAGCTTTCTTTTCTTCAAATATGAGTTTGTAGTGCTTAATAATGTCCTACATAAATTTGCTTCGACAAAAAATGGACTGGTTGTTCATTCATTATCACAGGAGCAGACTATTTGGAAGTATCTATGATACGTTGTGCTTTATACTTCAGATGCCCCTTATATGCTAGTGGCAATTAGGAGACATATTGGAATGGATAAATGTGGTGATTGTTTGGTGAACAGATATCATAGCAAGGCCAAACTAGTATATGAAGTAGATTGTTGCATGATGGTAATTTTTGGAGTTGGGTAACATCAAATTGATACCTGTATATCTTTGAATTTTATTGATTTGCTTTTGTAGGAAAGTGGCAAGAGAGGAAAAAGGAAAGTAACAAATAATTAGGAGGTGCATCATGTTTAAAGTTTAAGAGTTAGAAAGCAGTCTTTACTCGTTTCATTTTCTTTACTGTACTTAAAATAATTTTGGGTGTTTTATTGCTTTATTTAAGAAATTTGTTACTCTCAAAAAGTCATGCAGCTTTATTTTTTGCTTTCCTGTTCGTGTTTTGCTTGCTTATAAAGCTGAGAGTTTTGTCGTAGAGTGGAAGTCTTAGCATTAGCATAACCCATGTGAACTTTGGATTAAGAGGCATTTAGTAATTGACTCTAATCTCATAGTATGTATTTTTCCACTACTAGTCTGACCATATGCAAAAACGGTCCCTACAGAATAAGATAAGCAGGCTAATCAGTAGCTTAAAAGACATATATCCTTTTCTAATGTTAAGTAATATTATTAAGGCTAGTACTAAGAAGGTACTGCAAGAGATACAGAAAAGAAATTATTTTTTTGGGACAAGGAAACAAATTTTGTATATATAAAGCATGAATAAAAAAGTGTTGGAGACCAAAATTTACATCAGTGATCCATCAGATACAAAAGAGTTAAAACCAAAATTATTTTCTTCCCATTCATGCTCTCAAACCATTGTGCAAAGTGTGTGTGAGTATGCTATGGTTTATAAACAACAACTTCTATTTGGTGCTATGAAAAGATACTTGGTGGTTGTTATTTGTTTGAAATATTGATTTTTGATCCTAAAACAACTAAGTTATTCTATTTGATGATCTGTAAATTGATGTCTTGGTTAGTTGATTTCACTTACTCAAGAGACTTCTCTTGATATATTCTTATATTTTAGGAAAAATGTAATAGTGATAACATGAATGATTATAGAGATCATGTTTTGCAACATATGAGAAAGATTTGAAATAATTGGAGAGGATCATTGCACAGGAAAGTTAAATCTAAGTCATTGCACGAGGTTCTAAAATATGTGCAAGCGGAAATAGACAAGAGTGATTAAGAATGGTTGGTCAAGGAGCATTTTGTATCTGATAAATTTAAGGTACTACTTCATAGCTATTACATAATACAAATTTATTTTAAATTCCATGTGATTACTTTTCTAGAATAATTTATGGCAGGGCCAAATTTCTTTCAGAACATTTTTGATGTCTTCTTTTCACAAGACCCACAAAATAAAGTTGGTGTGATATTTTGTATATTTTTTTTTATGTTTACTTTCTTCTGTCCGGCTTAAAAGTTAGCATTTAAAATAAAACTATTAAACTATCTTGTAATAACTACAGTATCGTGTTGTTAATACAAGAAGCATGTGCAAGAAACTCAACCAATAAGTCTAAATTGAGTATGTCTTATTGTATGGTAGCAATCCTATTAGAGAGATTATATACGAACTGGTAAGTAAATTATGAATCCTACAAGGAAACATCCTCTTTGTATAAAAGATTTATGTGACTTATTGTTTCAATTAAGAAGGGAGGCAAAGATGGTTAACCCACCAGACATGGCTACTATTCTCTTTGAAACTCGTAAGAAGGAAAAGAAGCTTTTCGAACCTGAAAGCATTGCAAAATATGTATGTCTATTGATATATTTTATTTAAAATCCTTCCTCTTATTTGGTGCATTGCAATATTTTAAACATTCTTGTATTTTATAAGTTGAAATTCAAGAGCTGGTACAATCAGAACCGTCTCTTACTAATATTGAGGTAGTGGAAAGGAGTTTTTGACATCAACGAAAAAGTCAGGCAGTTGAATTTGAGGGTGGGATAACCGTTAAGGACTTGAAAGGTGGTACCATGTCACGACCTGAACGTAGACCCAGATCGTAACATGAGACAAGGAACCCCGAGAGGCCCCAAGTCAACCCATGTCATAAGCATACATCTAACTTCATTCACTTTAAGCGGAAGACTTAACATAAGGCATAACGGTAACGTAAACATAATCATAACATAACATATCATAATATTAGGAATCCCTAGACATACACGCAAGTTGAGTACTACAAACTGTCTGAAAGCCTCTACTGTAAAAGATGGTTTGATGGGACAACACCCCCCAACTAACCCGGCCAAATACTGTAACATAGAGCATCATACATGCTTAATCAAATGGCCCTCAAAACATGAGGACTCACCAACAAAGCTGATAGTGAACTTTAGGATAGACTAAGAATAAGGATGAGCCTGAGAGCCAAGTCCTGTATCATGAAATGATACAACATAGAAAGTATACGGTCAGTACGTGGAATGTACGAAGTATGCAAGGTAAGTAAACGGACATTTACAATACATGAAACTCATAAAACAACATAAAAGTGGGACATCATGCTTATATCATAAACATCATAACATAACGTAAGGGCTCAAGGTTTTCAAATCATTCATAAACCATTCATTTTTAATAATCATAATAGAAACTTTATCGAATCGTCACTTAAGCAAATATCATAAACATAAAAATGCATAAAAACATGCGGAACAAAGGGAGGACTCATCATAACTGATACCATCATGGTAGAGCCATTCATGATGCCCCAACTATCTCACTCAAGTGGGCAGAGTCACCCTTGGCTTGCTAGGCGAGGGGCGTGCATTATGTGATATCAAGAAAGAGGGGATCATTATTATTGTAATGTATCATTATAAACCCACGGTGGCACGTGGTTTCGAGACATCGGCGTAGTCCTTTGAACGCCAGGTTGCTTGGTGCTAGACACGACTCGCAAAAACATGCATAATAGGCTCATACGTAAATCAATAACATCATTCATTAAAATTCATGGCTAAAAATAAACATTCATCATTCATTGATCCCCATTAAAACATGATTATCCAAGAATCAAAGGCCCTTTAGTCAGCCAACATCATAAATCGATAAATAATGAAATTCATTTCATAAATCGCAATCATTCTTCATCATATAGGCATTGCCCAATACTTCACCATACTTTACAATACTCAATTCATTCGAAAACATGCTTATAAACATGGGTAACTTGAAAACATGTTTTTCATCATCAATAGTACATAAATCATGAAGCCCGTGCATACTTGAAGATCTTGTATATAACTTGTAAATCATCAAATCAAGCTGGGAATTTGAATAAATCCCTATTACAAATCATAAATCATGTTGGGTTCGTAATATCAATAATTAAAGAGAAGATCATAAATCGATTTGTCATGGATCATGCATAATTGGGCTTACTTGAGTAAAAATCGAAATGAATAATTTTATAAGTAAAATAAATTGTAAAATCTGATCAAATTCCATAAAATATGATGTAATTCATAAATCATAAAAGCCCATTAGCAAATCATTAGGTTTTCACAAAATTGAATTAAAAATCCCATGAGATTTTTGATAGATTTTTCATTATATAATAGAGAACGGGCATGGGTGTGAACAGAAACACCCATTCATAACCCTACATACCTGGGTAATATTAGATTGTAGAGTTCTTGAATGCCCAAGGATGAATTGATAGGGAAAAGCTTGAATCTATGCTTGATCTCTTTAGAATTCTCTTAATTTTACATGCATGATAATGAATAGGTTAGGGGGACTTAGTCTATCTTAATATACTTAGAAAAATACATAAAACGACGTAGTTTAGAGCCTTAGAGAATAGAAAGGTCGAAAATACCCTTAATGAGATCAGTCTAAAAATCTGCACAGGGAAATCCAACGGGCGTACCAACGAGTCGTTGGAAGCTACCACGACTTGTGGTATGGACCATCATATACAATGCCCAAGCCCTTCTTCCGAAATTATACCACAGCTCGACAGGACAACTCGTCCTTTGATCCGATGGACCGTTGGTTCGGTCGTTGCTTGCATCCTGAATACCCTGAGCCTTACCTCACAACGAGCCTCACAAAGACTCGTTGTTTCCTCTAACGAGTCGTGGTACCCATCCGTTAAGTCCATTGAAGATTTGGACAACTTTGACAATGATTGGTTACAACGGTTCGTCGTTACTCATGACGGGTCATCGGATGACCCGTTACTTCCCCAACTACCCAGGTTAGTGCTACCCACGAGTACAAATAATGACTCGTTGTATCAAGCAACGATTCATTAATCCACTCGTTATATCCACTGCCACCCAGAATCTTGAAACCATGACTGATAACAACAGCTCGTGGTTTCCAACCACGAGTCATTACACCTCTCGTCCTTTGACCTTTTTCCCAATTTTCAGCCAACTTCAAATTTTGATTCCGGGTCTAATCTTAGGCGCTTTCAGGGTGTTACAATATCTCCCACTTGGGAACATTCGTCCTCGAATGGTGGAAACAAGAAGAAAAAGGAAGACATGCAATCCTTACAGCCAAATACCGATCATTTAACCAAAAACTAACGGAATGATTACCTCCGATTCATATCACATAACTGAATTGATTTCATGCTTCACATGCACATCCATATATATATAAAAGAAAATTGAACACATGATTTGAACATGGAAACTAAATAGGGTTATAGGGAAAAACTGATACCTCAAGTCGGAACTGAGCCAGTAGAGAATAAGTGTGGGTATCTAGCCATCATATATTCATTTTGGCTTCCCACGTAGCTCCTTCAACATGCTGGTTCCTCCATAATACTTTAACTGAGGCTACTTCCTTGTTCCTTAGCTTCCGAACCTGACGATGTAATATTTCCATTGGAACCTCCTCATTGCTAAGGCTATTTTTACAGCAACACTGTCCATTGGGACTACTGGAGCTGGATCTCCCAAACATTTCTGCCAAAGTGATACATGAATCACGGGATGCATGGAAGATAACTCTGCGGGAAACTTCAATTCTTATGCTACCTTGCCAACTCTTCTGACAATCTGATTGGGACCAACATAGAGGGGACTGAGTTTTCCTTTCTTTCCGAACCGCATTACTCCCTTCATGGGAGATATCTTAAAGAACACCCAGTCATCCACCTCGAACTCAGGTTCTCTTTTCCTAACATCGGCATAGGACTTTTGGCGACTCTGAGCAGTTTTCAGCCTGTCCCTTATCAACTGAACCTCCACCATATCCTCATGAACCGAATCTGGCCCTATCATAGCTACCTCACCGACCTCAAACCATTCGATGGGCGATCTACATCTCCGCCCCTAGAGAGCCTCGAACGGTGCCATTTGGATACTGGAGTGATAGCTGTACCGGAGTGATAGCCGTTATTATAAGAGAACACGATCAGGGTAAGTGATCATCCCACCTACCATTGAAGTCAATTTCACACAAGCTCTAAACATGTTCGAGTTTGAATTTTCATTCATGACCATCCATTTGCGGATGAAATGCCGATTTTAACCTCGAGTCCCAAGCCCTTTTGAAAAGATTGCCAAAATCAAGAGGTAAGTTGAGTACCTTGGTCTGAAATGATAGGCAAGTGACACTCCATGCGATCGAACCAATCCCCTCGGAGCAAGGGCGCTTGACATAATCCTCCACCGACCTGATTTTGACCAAGAGAAAATATCCAAATTTAGTTTCAACTTGGTCTACCACAACCCAAATAGAACAGGTGTCGACGACTACGAGGCAGGCATGTGGTGAAATCCATATTAATATCTTCCCACTTCCAAGTGGGAATTCTAATCTCCTCAAGTACGCTCCCGACCTTGATTCTCGACCTTCACTTGTTGACAGTTCGGGCACTTGGCTACCAATTTTGCAATATCCTTCTTCATGCCATCCACCAATAGATTTCTAGAAAATCATGATACATCTTGGTGGTACCCGGATAGATGGAATATCTTGATCCATGGGCCTCAAGCAATATCCATCTCCCTTAAATCATCAACATTTGGACCACATAGATCTCATACCGAAGCACACTATCTCCCCCCTTGTGAGAAGAGTTCCACCTTCCCGACTTGAACGGCTTCTTTCAATCCTTTCAAAATTGGGTCCTCGTCTTGTATAGATTTCACATACGTCACTAAGGAAGATTCGGATCCGCTTGCACAAACACCGCCATCGGTAGAGTTTACCAACCTTACTCCTAACCATTCGAGATGGATGCACATCTTTCACCAACTCTTTCTTTTCCTTCATCCACATGGGATACACTCCATCAGAGCCTACTAAGTTCATCTCGTCACTCATATTAGCCTTTCCCCGTGGTAAAGAACACTGCTATCATAGTCTTTGAGAAGCTCTAACTACTCTCATTTGTATTAAATGTAGATTGAGGTCTTTCTATGTGAACACATATGTTAAGCTCTTGTGGTCCTAGAATACACACATGGACACCATACAAGTAATGTCGCCATATCTTCAATGCGAACACCACCGCGCCAACTCTAGACTGCGGGTCGGGTAATTCTGCCTATGGATCTTTAACTGTCTAGAAGCATATGCTATTACTTTCGCTCGCTGCATCAATACACACCCGAGTCCACCTCGAAGCATCATAATACAATTACAAACCATCCGTACCTGGGTAGTGTGAACTCATGGTAGAGTGAGCTGGAGTCTTTAACTCTTGGTAACTTTTCACAAGCCTGACCATTGGAACTTTTACCTTCGTCGAGTCAACATGGTCAAAGGTGCTGCAATAGATGAGAAACCTCAACAAACCTCTGATAGTAGCCGGCTAAACCCAAGAAACTCTAATATCCTAAGGATTCACCACCTCAGCCAATCTTCACCGCCTCAATTTTTTGAGAATCTACTTTTATGCCCTCACTCGATACCACATGGCCCAAAAATGCCACGGAGTCCAACCAAAACTCACACTTGCTGAACTTGGCATACAATTAGTTATCCTTGAGAGGTCCCATGTACTACTCTCAAATGGGCGGCATGCTTCTCCTCGCTCCGAGAGTATGGATGTCATCAATGAACACGACACGATCATGTCTAGATATTGCTTGGACACCCTGCTCTATCAAGTCCATGAAAGATGCAAGGGCATTCATTAGTACAAAAGATATAACTACAAACTCATAAGACCATACTGCGTCTCGAAAGTCAGTCGATATCACACTACCGAACTTCCGAGCCGATGATACCCGAAACCGAGATCTATCTTTGAGAAACACTTTGTACCTCGGTCGGTCAAACAAATCATTGATCCTAGTTAACGGATACCTATTCTTAATGGTGACTTTTTCAACTGTCGATAGTCAATGCACATCCAAAGAGAACCATCTCTTCTCCGAACAAATAAGACCGGTGCACCCCCATAGGGACTTGCTTGGTCTAATGAGCCTTATTTAAAGGTGTCCTTCAACGATCCTTCACCTTTTAGCTCGCCGAGCAATCCCGTAAGGAGTGATGGGGCCAAGGGCTACCTGTCGGGTAGAAGGTCAATACCAAAATCAATCTCCCGCTCGGGAGGAACACCTGGCAAATCATTGAGAAAGACCTATGGATACTCACGCACCACCGAAACTCGATCGGACAGTCTGTGGTCTCGACTTGACATCCTTAACTCGACGAGATGATACATGTAACCCTTAGAAATTATCTTTCTTGCCTTAAGATATGAAATAAATTGACCTGCTAGTACAGCCGAACTACTCCTTCCACTCCAAGACTGGTTCACCCTAAAGCTAAATTCCACATGGGTTCTACAATTTACATAAGCATTACACGTATACAACCAATCCATGCCAAGAATACACAAAGTCAGTCATGGCTAACTCTTGGCTAGAAGGGGTTCAGAGGTGACTTTATGCAATATAGTGATCGGGCATCCTTTATATACCCGCCTAGCTACAACTAAATCACCAACATGAGTAGAAATTAAAAATGGTTCTCATAGAGTCTTGACTAACTCAAAGCTACTAGCAATTTAAGGAGTCACAAAAGTCAAGGTGAGTTCTAAGATCTACAAAGCATAAACATCAATATGAAAAGCTCGTGAATATACCAATGACCACAGCTGGCGAAGTCTCCCGCTCCTGGCGTGAGGCAAGGGTATAGAATCTGTTTTGGCGCTGTCCGCCACCCCCACTAAAAGATGCTCCCTATAAAGCCGAAACGTGATGGAGCCGTCGCTAATTTTGTGGTGGGCTGCGACGACTCCTATCACTATCCTACTAGAAAATAAACATGCTCGATGCATGTGGCTGGACTTACCACACCCATAGCAATATTTGAGTCGAGCAAACACTCCCAACATGACTCTTGCCGCACTTCCCGCAGCCGGGAGGTACGCTCCACCCCGTGTGCCTCGGTCCCTCACAATCTTGAAGCCCTACTTTTCCGATCACCCTTGGTCCTGACGGAACACTAGCTGATGATGGTGCCGGGAGCCAGTGATCTATGCTGAAATTCAGAGCGGTGACCCCCGCTGGATCTCTGATATGTAAACCCATGGCTATCGGTCCGATCCCTCTTTGCCTCCCTCTCTCTCACATGAGCCGCCCCCATCTTCTAGGCATACAACACTATACGAGAAAAGTCCATCCTCGTCAAGCATGGCACCCCGCAACTTGTCTAACAACCCGCCACACCATGAACGAATCAGTTTCAACCGCCCCTCTAGTCAACCACTAACTCGAGGGCATATTTTGACAAGCGAGTGAACTCGAGAGCATACTCTTATACCGTCCAATTTCCCTACTAAATTCACAAATTGTTGCCTTTAACTCCTCATCTCTCGAGGGAAGAATCGATCTAGGAATGTCGTGTGAAACTCCTTTCATGTAATCGTCCTCAAGCCCGTGTGGCCCTAACATATCTCCATTGCTCGAACCGTATATGTGTGACCCCTTTTTAAAAGATACGAGGCCAACTCTACACATTCAACCTATTCACCCCCATAACCTGGGTGTTCTTCACCATCTCATCAATAAACTCGTGCGGGTCCTCATCTACTTTGGACCCAAGGAACCTGCAGAGGGTTCATCCCGAAGAAATCTTCTAATCCGGCCGCTGCCACATTTTCATTCTCAAGGGATATGCGCAATAACTCTACTGGGTTGACTCCAGCGGCCGCGCCTGCGCTAACATCTCGGATAGATGCCCGAACTCAGGCGGGCAATCGGGCTCGTGCTTGGGGCTCCCGAATGTGGGCCCGCCGATGCCTATGATCATTGCCATCTCGTGGCCTTCACCGTTCCTATTTCTTCTTCCGTCTATTATCAAGCCATGATTCTACAATCGCTAATAGCACGAATTAGAAGATAGAAAGACTTTTCATTGCACAGACATAGATCATGAAAAGTAGGGGAATATTTCTAAATGTCTCGTAGCCTCTTCTCTCATAAGTGCTGCACACTTGGCCACCCATTAAAAACTCACTTAACGCAGCTTTCAAAACCCTAGGACACGCCAAAACCGCTTTCAAATACCATGTTTGTCGAACCCGAACATAGACCCGCATCATAAAACGGGACAAGAACCCTGAGAGGCCCCAAGTCGACCCATGGCATAAGCATAAATCTAACTTCATTCACTTTAAGAGGAAGACTAAACATAAGGTATAACCCAGAACGTAAACATAATCATAACATAACATATCGTAACATAAGGAATCACTAGACATACATGCTTTCAAGTACTACAAACCGTTTGAAAACCTCTACTCGTAAAAGATGGTTGATAGGACAACACCCCCAACTAACCTTGCCAAATACTGTAACATAGAGCATCATACATGCTTAATCAAACGACTCGAAACATGAGGACTCACCAACAAAGCCGAGAAAACTCGATAGACTAAGAATAAGGATGAGCCCTCAGAGCCAAATCGTATCATTAAACGATACAACATAGTAAGTATACGGTTCGTACGTGGAATGTACCGAGTATGCAAGGTAAGTAAAACGGACATTTAAAATACATGAAACTAATAAAACAACATAAAAGTGGGACATCATGCTTATATCATAAACATCATAACACAACATAAGGGCTAAAGGTTTTCAAATCATTCATAAACTACTTTTCTCATTTTTCTATAATCATAAGAGAAACTTTATCAAATCACTTGAACCAATATCACCATGAACATAACAATGCAAAAACATGCGAAACAATGGAAGGACTCATCATAACCGACACTATCATGGCAGAAATCCCGTGACGCCCCCAACCATTCACCTATGGGCGCAGTCACCCCCGCTTACTAGCCGAGGGGCGTGCATTATGTGATATCACGAAAGAGGGGATAATTATCATTGTAATGTATCATTATAAACCCACGGCTTCACGCCTACCATGGGAGGCATGACTAGCACCAAAAGCCCTACTAGATCTTAATCGACCCGATTGAGCCTATGCGCTACTGCACGTCTCAGAATTTAATTCAAGAAAATGATTTAAATATATTTCGGTTGTAAGTACAACCTCGGACGACAAGGCCACCTATAAAAGAAGTCATCTAACCACCAACACTACAATAACATGGATCCCGGCGCGGCCGATGACCACCATGCCGTCTCCGGTATAATCAAGTGAAATCAGCAAATTAAACCATGCTATAGCCGACAAGGCCGCTAACTGAAAGTTAAACAAGGCCCTACACGACCATCACACACAAAATAACATATAGGGCCCCACACGGCCAACAACCAAAGTAAACTACTGGAAATCAGAACCGCAAGCCTAAAAGTGGAATAGTGGCGAGATAGGGCCTCGACCTACCCATAACCTATACAACAAAATAACAAACCTCTTCTAGCTACGAACTTCGGAGGAAGAGAGCTGAACAAATTGTTAACTCCACTCGATGACTAAGAGGGTCTCGAAATGCGTCTATCTGCACTTAGTTGCAAGTAATGTAGCGCCCAAGGATGGACATCACATAATATGTACCAAATATGTAAGACAAGAGGATAATAATTGATCGAAAGTCGGTAAAACTAAAGTAATCAAGGAAGGGAGCAAGAATTTAACCTAAATACCTTTACCTTCTGAACTATCTAACTAACAAGTCTATATATACAAACAAGAACCTAACCGGGCCCCCATAAGCCCGAAAGATACAAACAACACAGAATAACCTACCTAGGCCCCCATAAGCCTCGAAAAAAACAATGTCCACTTATGTTGTTTGACTACTATTGGTAAGCGTACTATAACTCAAGATGGCCTCACAACTTCGATCTGATAGAACTCACCGTATCTCACGGCCTCAATCTCGATGGAAATCAAGATGGCCCTCGTGGACTCGAGTCCGATGGTGCTCAATATGGTCCTCGCGCCTTACTTATGAAACTCAATATGGCCGTTTCGCTGCCTCGGCCCGATGAAACTCAATATGGCCCTCAGCCCTTAGTCTAATAGAACTCAATATGGCCTCGCAGCTCGGTCCGATGAAACTCAATGTGAAAGAACATCCACAACCTAACGTCAAAGAAAACCAATCAAGCTAGGGGTTAACTCCTTGACGAGGGTTACTATTTTATCACTATCATCTCAAATCAATTCATAACAAACCTGCCCATAATAGGTTTACACTGAAATACTATAGATACAAAAGTAGTACTAACTTTACGACAAACGTAACTTCTGTCAAAGGATAGACTAACATACCTCAAGTGTCGAACTTGGTTTAACTAGCGAGTCTCAACCGGTGACTCCGGTAGTTCTATCCAATTGCAGCCTTGACACGGAGAACAGGCTAATTTTAATAATAAACTCAGAAGCAATGATAACTTTTAGTAATAATAGTAACTTACAATTCAACTCTGAATAATTCTATAAAAACTCACAATTTCTCGAGAGCTCGAAGGAAGAAATACTCACCTAAGGCCCGTGCCGTTTAGGGAATCGCTTTGAAGTAATTGATAACTTTTAGTCAAGAGCTTCTATTTGCGAGCAAATTTTTGGGAAATCAGTATATGTAGTAATGCTCAGAGGGTATAGAACTCATTACTCAAAGTTAATTTAAATTTGAAACGGCGTTGGTAGGATAATCTGGATGAAATTCTAGTTGAAAATGCTATGGGTTCTTTTTTTCTTACCGTGGGTTAATTTAAGAAATGACTTTAAAATTACATAAGGACATATATATAGGGGCATGGATGGGCATAGGGGTGCCCTGCACCTCTCAGCACCACAGGGCCTGGAGCCTCGCACCTTACAAAGAGCTACGGCCCGGCATCCTTCGCGCTCTCAAAGCGCCACAGCTCCGGCGCTCACGGCTAGTGCACTGGTCTGGCCGGGCGCGTCACAGCGCTGGTCCCATCCAACCCCACATCTAAGACATTTTGCCAATGCACAAGCCTTTATTCGTCACAAAACCAGGCGTACGCCTCCTGATCAATAATATTTTACGAGGTGCAACATCCTCCCCAGAACATTCTTCCTCGAATTTCATCTTACGATGACATGTGAGTTTACTCTTTTAGCTAATACTTAAATAAATTTTGGCAGTAGTTCTCCATGAACTATCCAAAACTCTAAAACACGTAAAGTCCAAACATGCTCACAGACGCTTACAAAGCAACTATTCTACAACTAAGAGGTAGAAGTAATTGGGCGAGGATAACAGTAAGCAGTAAAATAACAATTGAATAACAACATCACCTTAATCAGATAATTCGAGCCAATCCTCGAAACAGGAGATATCTAGACCTCATGTCATCCTCAGCGTCCCAGGTCATCTCTTCTTATTTCTAATTCTCTGTAATATTTCAATGGAGGCTACTTACTTTAGTTCTCAGCCTTACTTCTAACATGCCATTTTGATAATATTGCAACTGAACTTTTCATAAGCTAACTCTTCGAATCGAATATCTCAATCGGCACTACTCTAGACGGGTCCCTTATACACTTTCGCAACATAGACACGTGAAATACTGGATGGACAAACTCCACTCCTGGAGGCACCTAACTCATATGCCACTTCGGCCTATCCTTCGACGATCCCATATGGCCTAATGAACCTTAGGCTAAGCTTGCCCTTTCAAATCTCATCACGCCCTTCAATGGCGATACTTTAAGAAATACCTCAGCTTGTTCATATTGAATTATGTGTTTCACACCACATTGAGTAGGATTTTTGATGGCTCAACTGCTTGTAACCGCTTCCGATAACTTTCACCTTCTTCTCTCGTTGCCTGATGGACTATCCTGCCCGCCTTAACTCCGCTTCTATCTCGAACCACCCAATAGGGGACCTACATTTTCACCCATATAATACCTCATAAGGATCCATTTGTATGGAAGAATGATAACCGTTATTATATGCAAATCTACAAGGGTAAATGTTTATCCTAGCTTCTCCAAAATCTAGCACACATGCCCATAACATGTCCTTGAGCGTCCGAATGCGCGCCCGCCCGGCCACTATCTCGGGGATGAAACACTATGCTGCATTCACCGTATCCCCAAACCTTTCTAAAATGACTACTAAAATCTAAGCAAACGTGTCTCTCCGTCCGAGATGATAGATGCCGATACCGTGCAAACAGACCACTTCCTAATATATAACTCCGATAATCTTCGATCAAAAATGTGGTCCGAACCGGCAAGAAATGAGCTGGATGCCACTATCAACAACAACCCAAATAGAGTCAAACTTATTTCTAATACGGTAGTCCTCGTTACAAAACTATTAATCGGCTCTACTTCATGACTTGTATGTGCCCATCTCCTTAGTTAGTCTCAGTTTCTAATGTTCATCCTTTTTGCCTACCGACAATTAGGACACCGCGCGAATCGACTACATTCTTCTTCATTCTAGGCCACCACTGTATCTCTTTATTTAATGTACATTTTCATCGAACATGGATGAAGGGAGAAGGAAAGTAATGTACCCTCTACACCGGGCGAAACTCCCTAAGCATTTGGAATGCAGAGGCGACTCCCGTATCTCAAAATCCCATTTCCATTACCTCACAAGCTACCCATTCACCCTCTCAAGCCGAATCTGCATTCTTAGCCGTGCTGTTCGGGAATCCACATACGCTCTTACTCCTACCACTAGGGATACTATTGTATTATGAATTATAGTCCCATTATCCTCTCAATCTATTACCCGAATCGCAAATCAAGCAGGGCCGGGTGCAACTCTCGGTCCATTTCCACTTTCTAGTCTCGTATGTGCCAAATTTCCCATGGACTGGTGACTAAGGGCATCAACTACGATATTGGCCTTCCCCGGTGATACAGATGTTCACATCATAATCTTTCGTAAACTCCAGCCAAATCACGTATTCGCAAATTCAGCTCTTTATGTGTTAAAATGTACTGGAGGCTCTTATGATCGTTAAAATATCTACATGTACATCGTACAAGTAATGTCTCTATATTTTTAAGGCATGGATTACCCGTTGCCAACTCTAGATTGTGGATGGGGTAGTTCTGCTTGTTCTTTATGAGTTGTCTTAAAGCGTAAGTGATCACTTTACCGTGTTACATCAGACGCACCCCAACCCGGAATACTCGGCTATCAAAATACACCGCTGTAACCCTCGAACCTTCTCGCAAAGCTAATAAATCGTGTTGAAGTCGGCCTATTTTCACCTGAAATCCGCTCACAGCCTCACCACTTTAAAACTTAGCCGTCAGGTCAATAGTCAAAGGCACTAATAAAGTAGAAAATCCCTTTACAAATCTTCTGTAATACCTGACTAATCTCAGGAAACTGCGGACTTCAATTGGAGTGGTAGGTCTAGGCAGTGGCCTTACCGCCTATTTTATTGACCAACATTAATGCATTTGATATAATATGGCCCAAGAAAGTTATAAAATTTTACGAGAACTCACATTTAGAAAATTTTGCATACAATCAAGGGACTTTAAGAATCACACTATTGCATGCCCTGCATCTGCTTCAAATGGAAATACAATTATCATCAATGAATACGATCACAAATAAACCCGTACACGACCCGAAGTGTTATTCATCAGATCCATGAACATCAAGCAGAATTCATCAACCCAAGGACATAACTAGGAATTCAAAATGGCCAAACCTGGTCCTTAAGGCCATTTTCTAATATCTCTCTCCCGAACTCGAACCTGTCGCAAAATGCATTTCAGTAAATTTTAGAACAATACTTTGCCCCCTACAACTGATCAAACAAGTCAACAATCCTGGGAAAGGGATATGTATTATTAATATTCACTTTATTAAATTATCGGTAATTTATACACGTGAGGTTTTTATTTCTTCTTACAAATAACTCGGCGCACCCTGGGCGCAATGTACTCGCTTTATAAAGCCTCATCTAGTGTATCTTCAACCGTTCTTTCAATTCCTTTGTTGAGCGGGAGCCATCCGATATGGAGGGATGTATATAGGCCGAGTATCTGTGTAATGTCTTATAGAGAAATTCCTATTTTTCACTCCTGTGGGGATACTAGGATGTTCATCTCGAAACTCATTAACACTGGATGGATCTGGGAGAGCCGGATCTTGCCGTGGCTAACCCGAGTCCTAACAATATGGTAAATACAACCCTTGTCATCAACTTTTTTGCTTGAAAATAGGATATAAACTTTCACCACCCCGTGGCGTAACTGTATTACTCCTCCACTCTCGTACTACTCGGAAATGAATCTGACAATTCTTGTCCAACATTCTACAAGTTGGCGAAGATGTTAAACTAATCCATGCTCATGATAATTATGACATGAAATCAATCATTTCTAGCTCTGCTAGATTTGCTAAGGTCTAACGAGCCACAATCTCTATCGTATAACCTGGTAAATTTTTTTAGAATAATAGAGCCATCATTGCAGACACTGAAAAGGTCATTGAAGCAACTCTAGCACTATGTCAAACTTTCGGCCAGCCAATGGAGTAAATGATAAGACAAAAAGTGGAGCCCGGATCTATCAAAGCATGTCCAAGTGAGAATGTATATCAAATGTACTCGTCACAACATCTCGGCAATGACTCGTACTCCCCGTCGCCCTGCAGTGGCGGGGTGCGATCCCGACGCTACCCGAAGGGGAGATATTGTTATACCCGGAAGCTCAAAGATCAGGACTGGAGTTGAAACGGAAAAATTGGGGGAATTTACAACACCTCGGAAATTATTTGGTGATTATTTGATGTTTTATGCTGGTTAAGGAAAGTACGGTTATATATTGGTCATAGATGACAAGGGAAATGTGTACGATCAAAAAACCAAAGAGTATGTGAAGTTCATAAGTAAGGGTAAATTTTAAAGGATCATATCTCCCAATATATAATGAATTAGAAGCCTAATCACCTATCAAATTAAACGCCTTTAAGTCTAGTTTTCATAACATCAAACCGCTTGTCAATTGAATTTTCGGAGTACAGCTATGGTATTTTACTAGCATCGTAAGCGGTGACGCGGCATGATACCCCAGCGCCCACTGCCCTATTTAATTAAAATCTGATGCCATTGTAAACAATATTTTCAGCTAAATCTAAATTGACCAGCTTGCTAAGGATTCCATTTCTATATTCCATCAGCGACAAAGAAAATCAAGGAGGATCATCAAGCAAAGTTCAAGAAAAATCACAAGATAAGTTGAGATTACCTTGCCAAGTGTGTTAGGGTCAGCTGGCAGCTCGTTTTGGCAAGGTTTCTAAAGACATTTTTCTGGAGTTTCAAAATCTATTTGACTTCCTATATCCATCTTTGAGTAGGTGTTTAAATCAGATAAAGGGTAAGGATTTCTCCCCTTTAAACCTCTGAAATTGCAAAACGAAAATCTGAAAAATAGCAACAAGTGAGCCGATGGACTCGCTTGTGAGCTGTGTTTTTGCTCTCGTTTTCCTTAGGCGTTTTGGCTGTTTCTTTTTCTGGAATTAATAACAATATTGAGGGTAGAATTACATAAAAACTAAGGTAAAATTTCCCTCTTGTTCCTCCCGCAAAAGTTAGTGAAAACTAGTTGAGAAATACAATGTTGTTGATGTAAGCTAAGTCACAGGTGTTGTTATTGCTATTGCATTGTTGCGTTAGTTATTTTGGGCTCGAATTTTTTGCTATATATTAAGCTTGTCGTTTTCCTGTAAAACCACCGGATTAAGGAGGTTGAATCTGATAATTGAGATAGGAAATCGGCTAGAAAAAGTTCATCTGAGAAAGGTAAGGGAAGGCCCCATCTGATTGATTTCTTTATGTGACCATCTATATTGTGAACTGAATGAGATAAATAACCTATTTAAAAGCCTTGAGGCAATATGTTAAGCTTCATTTGATCTTTAAAGTTTCATGTTTTATTAAGGATAAATGTTAAGATTATGCCTAGCCGAAGTGAGACATCTAAAGTTTGATATGAAGTTGATTGTTGCTTTAGTTGTACATTGAGTTGAGACCCTCAAAGGTGGGCATTGTAAGCTGTCCTCATCAGATGTCATGTATATATATGTGATGTTAAAATGTGTTTAAAGGTCTGCTAAGTAACTGAAATTGGTAAAAGAGCCAAGATGAGGACATGTAAAACACTAAGCTACGTAAAGACGCCGCAAGTTATTGAGGTAAACGAGCTTATCAATTAGGATTACCTTGTTATGATTGTCCTTTATCTATGTGTATGTTATGAAATATGTCGCCAAGGGGAGATTTCATAATCCTTTCCCTTAAGCGAATGACAAGCTAGCGAGTTTCGAGCTCTAATGTTCCTTGAACACCCATCTACAAATTTTGCTGAAACTCTTAGGTCATCCAGTTCCTTATGACGGTACAGTTTTTAATACATGCATTTAAGCTCTATTTTCTAGCTTTACACGTTGTATGTACTCGCTCCCGTTATGAATTACTTAAGGAGGCCTTGTGCAGGCCACATGTTTAGTATTCGCCATTTCTATGTTGTATGTATTGAGCCGGTCCAAAGATAAGCCATACGCTCCATTTATGATTTTTTTATAAGATTTATTGATTTTACGCTAGTTTGGTACACCGACCGGAGGTCTTGTTATTTTACCGCAAAGGTGGTACACCTGGCCGACAAATTTTACCCCGCATGGGTACACCAGCTGGAGGTATTCTTATTTTTACCTGTGGTACAATCGGGCTGGAAGAATTGTATATAGATTTATGGTCGGCCGTCTCGCTGCATTTCAGCTTATAGTCTTTGTTTGTGCATTAGATGGTTGCATTTCTACACTTCCAATAATGAGTTACGTCGGCTGCTTTCTTGTGTTTCTAGGTAGTTACTACTCCTTATTTCTGGCCCAGTTATCATTTTGATCTACATGCTTACAGTTTTCAGCCTTACATACCAAGACATTTTATTTGTACTCGACGCCCCTTCATCTTGGGACCCCGCAATCGTGCCGCAGGCCGAGGCTCGATCATCGGACGTAGTAGGAGCTAGATTTCAGTAGAATAGTGGTATGCTCTTCCTAGAGCCATGTCCTAGTTTGGACTATTTTCTCTTGTCTGGAAAGGGCGCATGGGCAGGCCGGGCCCCGTCCCGTGCATTTCAGCTTGTTTACTCTGTAGAGGCGGATGTGGACTAGTTTGTATAAAAGAGTGTGGTTGTGTAGTCGTATTGGTTTTTCATTGCTTTGCTTAGCTTTATTGTATCCTTGTCGGCTTTTCAGTTGCATATTTATAATTTTCAAGGCATTATTTGCCCAAAACATTTATCTTGGTTGGTTGTGATGTAGTGGCTTGGTCGCCCTTAGTGTTACATTTATGTACGCTATATAAACGCTTCGATCGACCATGAATGGAGTGCCAGTCGCGCCTCCTACCCTAGTCTCCTGGGGCGTGACAAACTTGGAATCGTAGAGAAGTCATGTCCTAGGGAGTCCACAAAGTTGTGTCTAGTAGAGTCTTGCTTATGGGTATGTTGTGCACCATACTTATAATCGTGAGACTACGTGACATTTAGGAATTATTTCACTTCTTTTAGTAATAGTTCGTGCTATACGCCGAGCTCATAAGTACTATGATATCTGGAATCGTGTTATTGTTTCTGCAGCATGCATGTGACAATAAAGATGACTACAAGGTTGATTAGCATAGTTACTGGGGAAGACAATTAGTCTCCCTAGTGGATCAAAGAGATAGGTTAGAGGCTTAGAGTGAATCTCCCCGCCCTAAGTATTACAGCTCCTCCCCGCTCCAGCCGAGAATTGGAAGATAGACCCCGCCTCCTCCCGCACTAGCAATACTTGAGGGTAGTAGAGTGGCGTAATTCTCCCACACCTGTGGTCGAATAGTTTTGTAAGGATAAGGTCTTGAGGGAGTTGTTCAGCCGATGGCTCGTATAGCCGCAGTCAAGAGAGACGAGCTGGAGGCGATGGAGAGACATAGAGGCCAGAAAATCGAGAGTTTCAGGCTCATGAGTTCTTGAGTTTGAGCCTCTTATATTAACCGACGACTCTCAGCGAGATCCTCAGACTTTATCGATCACCATAGTGTTAAAGGTGATAGCCAAGCAACGGCCGAGGAAGTAGAGTTGGCGACTCAAACTAGGATGTGGCTAATTTGTGGTATGAGGCTTGGGCCAATCTAGAGGAGCCGATGCACAACCAGCTGAGCGGGAAGAGTTCTCCGAGGCTCATGCACCACTATCACTCCCGAGCTTCGACAAGCTCGAGATTTAGTAGTTTTTGCACCTAGAGCAAGGAAGTATAAGTATGTGAGTATTGTCTTCGGTTTAATTCTCTTGCTGTGTATTCTCCTCACATGGTTTAGATGATGGAGGATAGGGTTCATCGTTTCGTGTTAAAGTTGGGGCTTCATATAGCCCGAGATTTCTTGGGGGTATCTACCAGAGCACATGGACATTTCACAAATTCAAGCTTCAAGAGGGCGAGGTTTTGGTTCATCAATTACGGAATACCGTGAGAATGGTGAGTAATGAAAGAGAGCTAGGACCGTGGGTCCTTACAGAGGGCCGCAGGGTTACCCAGGAACTCGCTCATCCAAGCAAACTTTCTCGCTTAGCTAACAGGAGTGCCTCACCTCGCTTCAAGGATAGAGAAGGGACCAAGGCCCAGCTCCATCTAGCTCTCGATGACAAAGAGCAGGCGGCAGGGAAGTACCACCATTGCTTCCTTGTCCCGAGTGAGGGAAATCTCATTCAGGTCGGGTCGGCTGGGCAGAATATATGTTATCATTGTGGGCACCTGAAATTCTTATGAGGGATTGTTCGATAGGGTCGAGCGGATTAGGCGCGATCGCGGCTGTTTCGCCATCCTCCGTTTGACCTCCGAGACCTGATCCGCCTAGCAAATGTGCCGTGGCGTGAGGTAGAGGGAGAGAGGCTTCTAGTTTTGGGAAACCCATAATCGATTTTATGCTTTGGGCTGGCCAATGTGACCAGGAGGCCTCACCGATATTATTAAAGGTACTTTGATTATTTATTCTTGTGCGTATATGTCTTACTTGGATCCTTGTTCTACACTCTCTATGTCACACCAACAGGTTGCGAAATCGGGCTTTGAGATGCCCCTGAGTTATTATCTATACCGTTTTCTGTTTCTACACTAATTGGCGAATCTGGGTGGTTAGCTAGATGAGTTTACCAAATGCATGGTATTGGTATGTGATAGATCAACCTTCGCTGATCTAGTTGAGCTTGAAATGGTTGATTTTGATGTCATTTTGGGTATGTATTGGTTGGCGGCATGTTATTCTAATGTTTAGTGTAGAGCTAAGTTTGTCAGATTCACTTTTCCCGGCGAGCCACTCAGGTGGAATGGCAAGGAATGCCGCTACGCCTAAAGGTAAGTTTATTTCATACCTTAAGGCTCAAGTTGATATCCAAAGGTTGTATTTCTCCACTTGGTTGGGGTAAGAAACTTGGAATGAGTTTACGACTTCCAAATAATTCCTATTGTAAATGAGTTCCCCGAGGTCTTTCCAAAGGATTTGTCTGGAATTCTCCTGAAAGGGAGATAAATTTTGCTATTGATCTATTTCCGTGCACTCAGCCTATATCGATCCCTCCTTACAGAATGGATCCAGAAGAGCTAAGGGAATTAAAGAAGCAGTTCAAAGATTCGCCGAGAAGGGATTCATTCAACTTAGTGTATCGCCTTGGGGTGCACCCGTTCTTTGTGCGAAAGAAAGACGGGTCGCTAAGAATGTGTATCGACTATAGGCAGCTAAATAAGGTTACGATTAATAAGTACCCATTTCCCAGGATTGATGACCTATTTGATTAGTTACAGTGGTGCCGCATGTTTCTCAAAGATTGATTTGAGATTCGGTACCACGCGCTGTTAGGAAGTTGATATCCCCAAGATGCCTTCGTGACTAGATATGGTCATTATGAGTTCTTAGTGATGTCATTTGGGCTTACTAATTCCACAGTAGCTTTTATGGACCTGATGAATCAGGTGTTTAGGCATTTTCTTGATGATATTATAACTTACTGCGATCCGAGGCCGAGTACGCAGCTTGGCTTGAGAGCAAGATATACTCTACAGAGCACGTATTATATGCTAAGTTTTTTAAATGTGATTTTTGGCTAACATCTATGGATTTCCTTGGTCATGTAATTACAGCTAAAGGTATAAGAATGGATAGTCTGAAGATAGAGGCAATAGGAAGACTTGGCCTGCACTGCTGAATCCTGCTGCAGGCTTGCGCCTTCGGGGTTAGGGTGTTACTATCGCTAATTTGTGGAAGGATTCTCTACTAATACCGCACCATTGACAAAGTTGACTCATAAAGTAGCCAAGTTTCAGGACAGAGGCATGTGAGCGGCTTTCGTGAATTGAAGACAGCTGACCTCAGCACTCCGCCCCGACTCTTGTAGAGGGTGTCAGGTTATGTGGTTCATTGTGATGCTTCGAGAGCGCTAGGTTGTGTTCTCGGGCTGCAATACGGCAAGGTCATTGCTTATGCCTCTAGACAGTTGGGGAAGCACGAGCAAAATTATCCTACCCATGATCTTGAGTTGGCCGCGGTGGTATTTGCATTGAAGTTTTGGCGCCACTACTTATACAGGGTATATGTTGATATCTTCACATCATAAGAGCTCTCCAAAGATTTGTTTAAGGCGATTTGAATTACACCGAGAAGGTGTCAGGGGAATTGCTGAAAGATTATGATGTTAGTATTATGTATCGTCCAGGTAAGGCAAATGTTGTAGCTGATGCGCTGCTTGGAAGTCTATGGGTAGTCAGAGTCATATTAAGGTTGATGATTGAAATGAGGAAGGCTCTTACTGCTAGCTTGGCCGATTTACGATTCTGCTATTGGATGCCAAAGATGGGGGTGTTATTGTCAAAAACACAGCAGAATCTTCCTTGCAGCAGAAGTTAAGCAACAACAATATGATTATGCAGAGTTAGTCTTACCGAGAGACAGTATACCACAACAAAAGCAGCCTATTTGATTGTTGACCCGATGGAGTTCTTAGATATCGTATTACCTATGTGTACCTAATGTGGGTGAACTACGGGAACAAATTATGAATGAAGCTCATTATTCTCGATATTCAGCACACCCAGGTGCCACAAAGATGTCGTGACCCGAGGCAATTTATATTGGTGGAATGGCATGAAAAAGGACATCACCGTTCTGCACTGTCCTAATTGCCAAAAGGTGAAGGTTGAGCACTGCAGGGCCCACAGGGTTGGTGCAGGATATAGAAATTCTACCTTGGAAGTGGAGGTATTAATATGGATTTTTATTATAGGATTGCCTAGAACGGGCAGAAGCATGATTCTATTTGGGTAATAATTGATAGATTAACTAAACGCCTACTTTACGCTACACTTCACGTATTCGCAGAGGATTATGCTAGGCTTTATATACGAGAGATAGTTCTCCTACATGGTGTCCCTTGTCCATTATTTCCGATTGCAGGTGCCTACCACAAAGAAACTTCCGGAAGTCTTGCGTAAAGGCTGGGCACTCGTAAGCCTCACCGCATTTCCCCTCAGACAGATGGATAGGGTGAACGCACCATTCAAACACTTGAAGATATGTTGTGTGCCTGTGTTTTTTTGAGATTTTAAGGAAGCTGATGATCATGTTTCCTTGATTGAGTTCTCCCGTAATAACAACTACCGTGCAAGTATATCTGTAGATGGCTCCATATGAAGCTTTTATATGGGAGAAAATGCTCACCAAGGCTGGTTTGAACTCAAAGGAGGCAACAGTTATTGGGGCCAGGATTTAGTGCAAGGCTATTGACAAAGGTGAAATTTATTAGAGATCACTCTAATAACCTTTTGTGATCGTGCGTAGTCTTATGCAGACGCGCACACCGTCGGAGCGCTGGAGTTTGCTGTTAATGATTGGGTCTTCCGAAAGTGTTGTCTATGAAAGGCATTATGCGATTTGGCCGGTGCCATGCCGAGTCCTAGATATGCTGGGCCCCATGAAGTTATCCGCATGATAGTGGCCTATGAGTTGGAGTTTCCACAAGAGCTAGTGGCAGTCCAGCCAGTATTTCATGTATCGATGTTGCGGAAGTGTATAGGAGATCCAACCCGTGTTATTCCTATCGATGATGTCTGAAATTTCCTTTGAGGAGATAATCACACCTGCTGCTCCATATTTCTGACCGCAAGTCGAACTAACCAAAGAAGTCGCCTTAGTTAAAGTATTATGGCGAAGTAATAACATCGAGGAAGTGACTTGGGAGGCTGAGGAGGAAATGAAGAATAAGTATCCTCACCTATTTACGATGTCAATGAAATGTTAAGGTATGTGTTTGATAGTTAAGTTACCGAGTATCTATTTTGAAGCATATTAAGTGAAATTAATTTGCATTCAGTGGATGAATGTTCCTAACGGGGGGGGAACAACACCTGAATTTTTTTGGTGATTATTTGATATTTATGCTAGTTAAGGAAAGTACGGGTTTTATATTGGTCAGATGATAAGGGAAATGTATGATCAAAAACCAAAGAGTATGTGAAGTTCATAAGTAAGGGTCAACTTTAAATGATCCTATCTCATAATATATAATGAATTAGAAGCCCCACGGCCTATCAAATTAAAGGTATTAAGTCTAGTTTTCAGAACATCAAACCTCTTGTCAATCAGAGTTCGGAGTAAGAAGTTATAGGCATTTTAACAGCATCACAAGCGGTGACGCGGGCATGACACCCTAGCGCCTCCACCGCTCTATTTACTTAAAATCTAATTTTTCACTTGTAGAAAACATTTTCAGCTAAATCTAAATTGACCAGCTTGCTAAGGATTCAAATTTCTTCAATTCAAGAAGTTAGGACAAATAAAACTTAAGGATGAACATAAAGCAAAGTTCAAGAAAAATCACAAGATAAGTTGAGATTACCTTGCAAGGTATGTTAGGGCCGTTTTTACAGCTTGTTTTGGCAAAGGTTTAAGAGGTTTTTTTGCATTTCAAAATCTATTTGACTTCCTATATTTCCATCTTTGATTAGGGTGTTGAAATCAGGAGAATAGGTAAGGATTTCTCCCCTTTTAAACCTCTCAAATTGCAAAGCAGTGTCTTGAATTTGGCAAAACGCCTAAGTGAGTCATGGATCAAGCTTGTGAGCTGAGTTTTACTCGTTTGCCTTAGGATTTTGGGCTGTTTCTTTTGCTGTAAGTATACTATATTTAGGGAGACATAAAAAAATCATTTATAAAATTTCCTCTTATTTCTCCCTGCAGTTAGTGAAAACTGAAGGAGAAAATGGCTAAATGTTGTTGATAAAGGTTGTGTGTTGTTGTTGCTATTGTGACTGCCTCTGGTTTGGTGGCTTCGCAATATATTGCTTGTTGTTGGCTTGTAAAACCACTGGATTAAGGAGGTTGAAGGCTGATCATTGAGATAGGAAATCGGCTAGAGAAAAGTTCATCGTAGAAAGGTATG
This sequence comes from Datura stramonium, assembly GCA_018107945.1. NCBI lineage: Eukaryota > Viridiplantae > Streptophyta > Magnoliopsida > Solanales > Solanaceae > Datura > Datura stramonium. The sequence continues at coordinate 273,096 of JACEIK010000547.1, read as the reverse complement.
TAAGGCGCCCCGTCTGTCATTCTTTAAGCACGATTCGTGTATTGTGAATCAAATGAGACAACAACCTATTTAAAAGTATTGAGGCAGTATTTTAAGCTTCATTGAATCTTTAAAGTTCCATGTTTTATTGAGGATAAATGTTAAGATTATGCCTAGCCGAAGTAAGACATCTAAAGTGTGATATTGTGTTTATTGTTATTGTAGTTGTATATTGAGTTGGAGACCTCTCAAAGATGGGCATTGTTAGCTGGTCCTTGCTGTATGTCATGTGTATATATATGTGATGTTAAATGTGTTTAAAGGTCTGGATGCTAACTGAAATTGGTGAAAGAGCCATGATGAGGACGAGTAAAAGATTTTAAGCCACGTAGAGACGCCGCAAGCTATTGAGGGTAAACGAAATATTGGAATTAGGATTACCCGTTGCCGGTTTTCCCCTTTATCTTACGTGTATGTTATGAAATATGTCAGGCCAAGGGATATATTTCATAATCCCTTTCCTTAAGCGAACGACAACTAGAGAGTTTCTGAGCTCTAATGTCCCTTAACACGATCTATAAATTTTGGTCAAACTCTTAGGCCATCCGTAGTTCCTTATGAGTTATACATGCATTTAATACATGCATTTAAGTTCTATTTTCTATCTTTTCATGTTATATGTACTCAGTTCCAGCTATGCATTACGAAGGAGGCCTATGCAGGCCACATGTTTAGTATTCGTCATTTCTATGTTAGCGATGAGCTGGTCCAGATAAGCCATATCAGCTCCTTTTATGATTTTTTCTAAGATTTATTGGATTTTACCCCAAAGGTGGTACACCGCTGAGGTCTTGTTATTTTACCCGGTGTGATACACCGGGCCGGATAGATTTTACCCCGCATGGTACAATCGCTGAGGCATTTTTATTTTTACCCCCTTGTGGTAATACTGGCTGGAAGTTATCTGTTTATAGATTTTATGGTCGGGTTGCCCGGCATTTCGGCTTATAGCATTTGTTGTGCATTAGATGGTTGCATTACACTTCAATAATGAGTTATTGTCGCTTCGCTTTGTGATTCGGGTTGTTACTAGTCCTTATTTCTGGCCTAGTTATCATTTTTATCTTACATGTTTACAGTTTTCAGCCTTACATACCAAGACATTTATTTGTACGACGTCCCTTATCTTGGGACTCTTCCGCAATCGTGTTATGTACAAGCGAGGCTTAGATCACAGGATGTACAGGGAGCCGATTTCGCCAGTAATAGTGGTATGCCTTCTTCCGTGAGACATGTCCTATTTGACTATGTTTAGTTTTGAAATGCAGCAGGCAAACAACTCTGCCCAGGCATTTCGCCTTGTTTACTCTCGTAGAGGCCGATGTGGACTAGTTTGTATAGTAGTGTGGGTTGTGTAGTCGTATTGGTTTTTCATTGTTTAGTTTTATTGTAGCCTTGTAGGCTTTCTAGGTTGTATATTTATAAATTGTCAAGGCATTATTGGCCCAGTATTTATCTTGGTTGGTTGTGACATGTGGCTTGGTCACTTTAGTGTTACATTTATAGATGCTATATAACCGGCTTCGATCAACTATGAATCGAGTGCCGCTGCGCCCTACCCTAGCTCTGTGCTGGATAGAATTGATGTTGGCAGCACTGGACAAGTTGTGGGATGACTTTGTTTGGGAGACCCTAATGAGTCATCAAGTGACTCGTGGGCGTGCCCGAATAAAGGAAGAATCGAGGTCCCCACGAGGGAGAGAATGACTCGTGGTCAGCCACCACGAGTCGTCATGTCACTTGTGGGGTGATATTGGAATTAAATTGGAAGAACCAGTGTATCTAATTTGATGGGACCCCACTTCCAGGTCGGAAATCGGCCCCAACGACTCATGAGGAGAGTCGTGAGCAAGCATGGTGGTTTACTTGCGAATGGTGTAAGGAAGTGTACATGATGATGGTTACCACGAGTCAGTGTGTCGAGGAATGAGTTGTTATGTCCCTCAAGCACAGCCCCAGCGCGTATCAGTTAACCAGTGCACTTGACGGGCGACTCGAAGGAGTCATCATTGCTCGCCCCGGCGACCGCCGTCACCTGCTAGGTCACTTGACAATTATTTTCCGGGGTGAAATATTAGGCCTTCCTATAATTTCCTAAGTTCCTAAGACCTATACTACTGCTCAAGGCTCTTTAGTGTGTTTTCAGCAGGGGAAAACCTATCCTAAGCCGTTATTCTCATGCATGCAAGTTTGAAGGTTTGAAGAGGAGATTCAAGGCAAATACTCAAGGTTTCCATTGGAATCTCAGCTTCGGCTATTAGAGGTGTTAGAATTCACCATTCCTTGTATGTAAGGTTAGCGAGTGTTTGTCTTCTTTCGTCCTTACCCAATTTCTATCAAATTGTAATAAATCATCTACGATCAAGTATTGGGTTCCACGAATTGCATGATTCTTCAATCTCTATACATGGGTATGATTAGTTGCATTTATATTGATGAATTGTGAAGCTTGGGCAGATTCTAAGTTGTTTTTCCTTATAAAAATTATTTATCCAAATTTTGAACCTAAAACGCCCATGGATGAGGAGTTCGTAAAAGAAGTGATTTATGATAAATGTGTGATGATGATGAGGTTGATGATGAAAAGCTTGTTTCTAAAACTACCCATGATTTTGATGTTGTTTTCAAAATAAATTGAGTAGATCCTAAGTATGATAAAGCTTGGGTGATGCCCACATGCTGATTTAAGGTGATGCCATTTTCCCGACATAGCTAGTGAAATTTACCACCCTTATTATAATTTCTATCTTTTGATATGTTGAGTAAATATTTCTACATGTAGCTTACCACATGATTTGGAGTAGATGTTTCACCTATGATTGAGCTTGGTGGTATGTTTCAATGCTTCATATGCATGAATTCATAATTGAGATGTATGTCATTATTGAGCTTTGTCAAAGGACAATGTTTGGCTTCATTTTAATATGATGTTTTAGTCTATTCATGATTTCATCATATAGCTTTGTCAATAGATAATGTTAAGCTTTCGTTTCATACTTCATGTTGAGTTATGCATGATTTCATATTGAGCTTTGTCATTAGGATTCTACATGAGATTCACTAGACGATGTTGAGCCATTATATACGATGTAAGCATTGCATGTTTTGGGAGAAGAGTTAGCAATCGAGAGGGCCAAGGGTCGATCACCCATGCCCCAGAACTACGCGCCAACGCAGGTTGTTGATACTATATGACTTGGGACCTCCTAGTGAGCTTCCCCTGCCCGAATTGGCCTCTTCTTGATATCGATATCATGGTAGTGTCCCTAGTCCTAGCAAGGTTTTGGATGGATCTTCCACTTGAGTGTGATAGTCGGACCACATAAGCTCTATCGTAGTATGTCAGTTAAGTGACGAAATCTCCCACTGCCTATATCGTTAAAATTTGCATATTCATTTCTCATAATGATGATTACCTTATGCGTGCATATTCTAAAAGTAATTTTTGACTCATTGTTCAACTTTTAATATAAATGTTATGTTCAGCTTTGAGTCATTCGAGTCAATCATGATGTTGTAAAGCTAAGCATGGTCATGTCATGATAAGATTTTGATTTCAGAATGAATGCATGTAGCTCTTCCAATTATACTTGAAAGATTATGATATGATATGAATGTTTTAAATGATTTATTTTAATAAAGTGGTTTTACTTACCTTGCATACTCGGTACATTCCACGTACTGATCGCATACTTTCTATGCTGCATCGTTTCATGATGTAGGACCCAGTTCTTAGGTTCAGCCCCGTTCGTAGTCACTGTTTAGAGTTAGCACCTACTTATTTGGTGAGTCCTCATCTTCTGAGGACTAGAACTTTAGTTATTTTAGATTTACTTTCAGTTTCAGTATTGTTGAGCTAGTTGGGGGTTTTGTCCCATCAGCTCATCCATATTAGAGGCTTATAAGACTTAGACGTGTATTCAACTTCAGATATTTATTCTTTTGTTATATTAAGTTTGACTTTCGCTAATTTTATAATTATGTTTTCTTCATGTTTATTAAATGAGTTAGTTGAATGCTTATGTCATGGGTCGACTTGGGGTCTCTCGGGATCACTTGTCCCGTGTCTACAATTCGGGCCTCCGTTTGGGTCGTGACAACCCCGTACAAGTAGTGTCTCCAAATTATCAAAGCAAACACCACAACTGGCCACTCTAGGCCATGCGTCGAGTAATTCTTCTCACGAGTCTTAAGTTGTCTAGAGGCATATGCAATGACCTTGCCATGCTGCATCAACACATAACAAAGACCAACCCTAGAGGAATCACATTACATGAAAAAACCATTTGTACCCTCCAATAGGGTCAATACTGGAGCTAAAGTGAGTCGAGACTTTAACTCCTAAAAAATCTTCTCACAAGCATTCAACCACTGAAATTTGACCTTTTTTGGCTCAACTTTGTCAACGGTGTTGCAATGGAAGAAAATCCCTCTATGAACCTCCTATAATAGCTAGTAAAATCCAAGAAGCTCCTGATATTTGTAGGACTGACTGGTCTAGGCCAATTATTCACCGCTTCAATATTTTGAGAGTCCACCTGCACACCATCGTTAGAAACTACATGGCCCAAAAATGCTACGAAGTTCAGCCAAAACTCACACTTCCTGAATTTAGCAAATAGCTGGCAATCCTTGAGAGTCTACCGTGCAATCCTCAGGTGAGTCATATGCTCCTTCTCGCTCTTAGAGTATATGGGAATATCATATATGAAGACAATCATGAACATGCCAAATACTACTTCAAAACCCTGTTCAATATATCCATAAAAGCTTCAAGAGCATTCGTTAGTCCAAAAGACATAACTATGAACTCATAGTGAACATACCGAGTCCTGAAGGCTATTCAGTAGCTTAAATGACATATTTCCTTTCATAATGTTAGGTAATATTGTTAAAGCTAGTACTAAGAAGGTACTACAAGAGTTATAGAAAAAAAATTATTATTTTGGGACAAGGAAATAAATTTTGCATATATAAATCATGAATACAAAAGTGATAAAGACTAGAATTTACATCAGTGATCCGTCATATACAAAAGAGTTAAAACCAAAAGTTCTTTCTTCCCATTCATGCTCTTAAACCACTGTGCAAAGTGCTTGTGAGTATGCTATAGTTTGTAAACAACAACTTCTATTAGGTGCTAGTAAAAGATACTTGGCGGTTGTTATTGGTTCAAAATATTGATTTTTGATCCTAAAACAGCTAGGTTACTCTATTTGGTGATATGTAAATTGATATCTTGGTTAGTAGATTTCATTTATTCAAGAGACTCCTCTTGATATTTTTTTATATTTCAGGAAAAATTTGATAGTGATAACATGAATTATCATAGAGATCATGTTTTTCAACATATAAGAAAGATTTGAAGTAATTAGAGAGGATCATTGCACAAGAAAATTAAATCTAAGTCATTGCACGAAGTTCTAAAATATGTGCAAGCGGGAATAGACAAGAGTGATTAGGAATGGTTGGTCAAGGACCATTTCGTATCTGATAAATTTAAGGTAATACTTCATAGCTATTACATAATACAAATTTATTTTAAATGTCATGTGATTACTTTTCTAGAATAATTTATTGCAGCGCCAAATTTTTTTCAAAACATTTTGGATGTCTTGTTTTCACAAGACCCACAAAATAAAGTTGCAGTGATATTTTGTATACATTTTTTCTGTGTTTACTTTCTTCCTGTCCAGCTTAAAAGTTTAAACTATCTTGTAATAACTTCAGTGTCGTGTTGTTAATACACGAAGCATATGCAAGAAACTCAATAAATAGGTCTAAATTGAGTATGCCTTATCGTATGGTAGTAATCCTATTAGAGAGATTATATACGAACTGGTAAGTAAACTATGAATCCTACAAGGAAACATCCTCTTTGTATAAAAGATTTATGTAACTTATTATTTCAATTATGAAGGGAGGCAAAGATGGTTAATCCACCAGACATGGCAACTATGTTCTTTGAAACTCGTAAGAAGGAAAAGAAGCTTGCCGAACCTAAAAGCATTGCAAAATATGTATGTCTATTTATATGTTTCATTTAACATCCTTCCTCTTATTTTGTGCATTGCAATATTTTGAACATTCTTGTATTTTATAGGCTGAAATTCAAAAGCTGGTACAATTAGAATCGTCTCTTATTAATATTGAGGTAGTACAAAGGTGTTTTGGACCTCAACGCGAAAGTCACGCAGTTGAATTTGAGGGTGGGATAACCGCTAAGGAGTTGAAAGGCGGTACCACCTCAAAGGATGTATTATTGGAAGAGTTGAAAGCAACTCAAATAGAAAAGTATTCACTACAAGAGCGCATAAATATTCTAGAGAGTAAATATGAATGACTTGAAAGTATAGTGGCACGTCAGCCGTCATCACCTCCACCAGGTTAGAAAACTTTCTATCAGTTATAGTCTGTTTTGCTATTATATTTTGTTCTAGAGTCTAGATAGCTTTTAGCGGTACTAATTTTAATGACAAAAGAGATTACAAGCTTTTAGGATTATGCATTTCTTTGTTACTATTGGAGCTTTCTATTTTAAATGGAGGCATGTGCAACTTGTTGGTTTCTAATCTAAGAGTAATTCAGTGGTGTAGAGATTTTTAAAATACAATAAAATAATATTAACAATAGTAGGTAAATTAAAAATCAAGTTTCCTACCGTGTTATTTAATCACAAAATATCATTTCTACATTACTTGTTGATTATTGAGATATGGAACAAGTGGGTAACCATTCCTTTCTTTCTCGTTTTTAATATGGGACTTTAGCTTTCTGGTATTTATTCACTTCGTAAGACAAGATTATATTATTGGTGATAGGAGTGTGTGAAGGATTTAGGTGATATGCATTTTTCTTGTGTGGTAGTATTTTCTAAAGTATATTATCTTCTCTTTTTTTTTTGATGAATTTCAGAAAAAAATAAGAATGAAAAATAGATGAAGCAAAGAAAGTCTTGACATGCAATGTGAATGATGTCATGTTGTCAGGAAAAGCACCAAATGGCTATCAGATGAAAACTTAATTTTTAGGCTAAGCTAGTGAAATCTATTGCCTTTGGTTGTATATTTTTTAAATTATCCCATTGAAATTTGGCCTACCCTCATGAGCTTCTGTCACTACCCTGTGATGGCCCATAAATTTTAGTGAAGCCTACCCATGTGTTGTCCTATTCTTGAATCTGCTTTGGTTGGTTATCTTTTTCAATTAAAGTTCTTAGTGTACTATATGTTTAGATGAAAGATAGTGTAAAGAACAGTTTGTTAAAAAATAAGTCATCATTTTCGTTCTAACTAAATGAATGATTTATCTATTCCAATTGTTTAGATGATAAATTAAGAGGGAAAAGCATAGAGAACTTTTAAAATGTTGTGACAAGTAATGCGTTACACAAGAACAATTGTCGTGTGGTGGATTAGCCTCTGCATGTTTTCCACCCACGAGGAAAGTAAAGCCTTGTTTTCCTGATTTTCAATTTCGATGTTTATGTATTAGCTAATAGTTTAACTGACAATAAAATAAATATATTTGTAATAGCTCTATTAGTTATTCTTGTCCATTCGTCATATTAAAACATCATATTCCACTATGAGTGTGTTTCAAATCCACATATCTGATAAAAAGAGCATATTAGAAAAAAAAAGATGTAAAAGAGAGCATATTAGAAAATTCTTCCTAACTAAATGCATGATTATTTTTTAAAAAAATTAAGGGACTGGCTAGCAGACTTTCTTATATTAAACTTGCATGAAATTGTTCTTTTAACAGATCAAAAATTTGAAGTTTGACGATTATATGTCATTGAGCAAGTTGAAGAGCAATATCATAATTGATTGCTAGTGATGGTGCAGATATATTGCTTGTTCATACGCTATAATTTTATCATATCGAACATGTTGTTTTCCAGATATTATGTCGAACATGTATGTTTTTCATTAATAAATTTTATATTTTAGTTCTTTGGAATTAACAATGAATTTCTATATGAATATCTTTTATTTGGTATACTCTCAATTGCATGTGAAAACATATGAAATAATACTACTTCACACCATAGAGAAAATATTAATTATGTAATTATATATTTTAATCAAAATTTGCAAAACAAATTTGATCGTTAAAAGTGTTGTAATCGACAACGGTATTTCAGTCGTTAAAAGTACTTATAATGATCAAAATTTGTTGTTTTATTTCAAATTTTAATAATAATCAGAGGACCATCAATGAAAGGGAATTCAATTGTTGTAAGTAAGTGTAAGGAATGGAATAATTATTGTCGTTAAAGGATATCTAACGACCGAATTTATTATCGGTCGTTAATTTTTAATATCAGGCTTTTAGTGACTGGTGACGACCACTTTTTACTCGATCATTATTGAGTTATAGCGACAAGATTTGAGATTTTTACAACCAAATATCCCCTTGATAATGATCCTTTGTACTGTAGTGGAACTAAAGTAACTAGAAGAAATTCGAAGCAGTTCTAGCTCCTCATATGTTATCCGTTTCTTAGAAGAGATGCAGAATGGGACCTGGCACTCCCAGATACAATTCATTGGCTTATTAGATTTAGATAAAGGGAATATGTTTTGAATTTTAAATTCAGGTAATAGTGTAACGCCTCGAAAGCCTCTAAGATCATATCCTAGGCATGAAGCAGAAAACAACAAAAAATTTTCACCAGAACACAGAAAGACCCATTGGACGGGTCGTTGGTTGACATGTCAAAAGGAAATCCACAATATGGTGGAATTTTTTCCAAAAAACCATGACAGGAATCAAGGATCCGTACCAAGATTGTATGGGTTGTACAGAAGGGTCGTGGGAAAGGATTCATAGAATTGCTTGGGAAATTTGGGGAACCGACGTGGCAAGGGACGACTTGTAGGTTGTACCAGTGGTTCGTTGGTTTGGTCGTAGGTTCCATCTGACAATTTTTTATATGATTTCCTAAGAATATTTTTATAAGTTTCTAAGCATTTTAACTACTAAGTGATGTCGTTTTAGGTTTCCTAATGGGCTGATTAAGGGGTTATACATAGCCTAAGACCTCATTCTATTCAAACACCATAAGTTGGAAATTACCTCAAGGAAATGCTAGAGTTCTTCATCTTCTTCTACTGAAATTCTCTAGGGTCTCCAAATCAAGTCAAAGAACTCTTCAAGCCAGGTATATAGGGTCATAAATGAGGGATTTCATCCACCCTCATTCCCAATTCAAACTCACTTTCATGAATTCAAGTCTCCAATTATGATTTTTATGAATTTCTAGTGTTGGACCCAATTTTGATGAAAATTCTCATGATCTTCTATGAATTCAATTCTCTTATGATTCAATCCATGATTTATGATTTTAATTGCATAATTTATATTGAAAGCTCTCATTAATCTATATTTTCAAGTTATGATGAATTACTCAACTATGCATGAATTTCATGAATCACAAGCTTATGTATCATGGCCAATCTCCGACATTGTTTTCATGGCTAGTTCACGTATGTTATGCAATTTATGAATATAAAGATTTCTAAACTAGCCTATGTAAGACTAATTATGTTTCATGATTATGCTATGAGCACTATGTACATTTCAGGAGTAGTATTTAACACCGAGTAGGTCGGGGTTCAGTGCACCCAGGTCTTAGAACTACGCACCATTATAAGTATGATAGGGGTCCTCTCCAGAAAGTGTTTCTCCTGCCCGAATGGGCTCATGAATGATATCATGCCTTCATTGTTCCTACCCTTGGCAAGGTCGGTACACCCTACCAATCAGGGTTACAAGTTGGGCCCTTTGTGTGCTCACATCGAGTATGTTGGTTATGAGAATCTCCCACTGTTCCATGATCTTTTACACATGTTCATATTTTATGCTTCACTATATTATGATTTATGATGTTTTGGCTCAATATACACTCTATGAGATTTTACCTATGAGTTTAGTCATGTCCATCCTTATGATTTTATTTTGAAAACCTTGAGCCATTATACTTAGTTTATGATCAGAACTTATGTTTAGCTTATCTTATACTCATGATTTCAGAATATTGTTTTACTATTATGATTTACCTATCCTACATACTTAGTAAATTTCATGTACTGACCACATACTTTTATGTTATGTGATATCATTATATAGGTTCGACAATGGCCATAGAAATGGAAATGGTGATGGGCATCAGCGTGCCCCACTAGCTCCAATAGACATTTTGAATGAGTAGGTGACTCATGTTGAGTTTAGGCTGCTTTTCAGATGCTGGCCAGGCTATGACGGCACAGGTCAACCGACAGGCAGTTACACCTGTGAACCTCAATAAGGATGTTGTGACAACTAGACTTTGATGAGCCCGCAAGTGTACGGGTCGTACAAGTAATATAGTGGCTCTTTTTAA
>JACEIK010000547.1:243044-257038 GCA_018107945.1 Datura stramonium | reverse complement strand
TTATATAAAATCACATGAAAATGTATCAAATAGCTTAGAAAACACGACTTATTTAAGTTGTAAAGCGTATCACGGGACCTATATTATTTCCCGTGATCAGACTTCACTAGAATGAACCCGCCTAAGTTTAATTGTTCCAAAGTGGGCGAGGATCAACAAGAATTTATTTAGGAGATCCAAAAGATTACCTAGATTATGAGGGTTCAAGAGAGGAGAGTATTGATTTGGCCTCCTATTAGCTGAAGGGGGTAGCTCACTTTTGGTTTTTATAGTGGAAGACAGGTGATAGGCAGGTGAATTTCCTGTCGACTGGGATGAGTTCGTGACAGCCTTCTTCAATAGGTTCTTTCCCCATTAGATAAGGGAAGCTAAGGTTGCTGAGTTCATCAATCTGAATCAACACAGAATGCTGGTTCAGGAGTATGCTTTGAAGTTCACTCAATTGTTGAAGTACGGTCCGGAGATGGTTGGTGAGCCAAGGGCTCAAATGAGTAAGTTTGTGTCGGGGGTCTCAGAATTAATGGTCAAGGAGTTTAGGACTGCAATGCTCATCAGTGACATGGAATCTCTCGACTCATGATTCATGTCCAACAAATCGAGAAGGAGAAGTTGAAGGAGAAGGAGAGGGAGACCAAGAGGGATAGGATAAGACATTTTGAGTACTCCCAGCATAGGACTAGTGGTTGACAGCGGCCGCAGTCTCAGTAGAGGCCATAAGCCCCAGTCCCATCATCACCCAGTGTCCCATCTAAACCCAGAGATGATCAGAGAGGTAGAACATCAAGCTCTAGAGGTCAGAGGAGCATGTCAGGGGAGAGCACTTTCCCATCTTGCCAAGAATATAGTAGGAACCACCCTAGGTAATGCTTTGCGAGCATAGATGCTTATTTTGGGTATGGTAAACCCGACCACAAACTTAGAGATTTTCCTTCAGCCGAACAAGGTGACGGTAGAGGCCATGCCCTAGCCACCACATCAGCAGCCCATGCTTCTTGCCCATCTCAACAGGGCGTATCCTCTAGTTCGAGTGGCGGGCAACGCTAGAATCGGTTCTACACAATATTATCCCTCCAGGGGAAGGAGAGCTCACCAGACATGGTCACTGGTATGTTACGAGTTTTTCATCTTAATGTTTGTGCATTGATAGATCTAGGGGCCACATTATCCTTCTTGACTCCTTATGTTGCTATCATTGTTGGTGTTAGTCTCGCAATCCTCTCAGAGTCCTTCTCAATATCTACTCTCATGGATGAGTCAGTTATAGCTCAACAACTATACAGAGATTGCCCTTTTATAGTTTTTCAGAAGGTCACCTCAGCCGACATAGTAGAGTTACATATGAAAAATTTTGATGTTATTTTTGGTATGGATTGGTTTTATTCATATTATGCCTCGATTAATTGTAGAACTCGATCAGTAGAGTTTTGGTATTCGTGTAAACCAGTCCTAGAGTAGAAGGGTAGTTTAGCGATGGTTGTAGGTCACTTTTTCACCTACCTTAAGGCCAGGAAAATGATCTATAAGGGTTGAGTATATCATTTAGTATGGGTTAAGGGTTCTAAGTATGAAACCCCGACCATTCAGTTAGTTCCTGTTGTATGTCAGTTGTAGAGTTGTTCCCAGATGATCTACAAGGAGTCCCTCTTGAGTGGGAGATTCACTTTGGAATTTACCTCCTCCCGAATACACAACCCATATCCATTCCTCCTTACCGGATGGCTCCAGCTGAGCTAAGGGAGTTGAAGGAACAGTTGGAAGGACCTCTTAGATAAGGGTTTCATTAGGCCTAGTAAGTCCTCGTGGGGTTCTTTGTTCCTTTTTATTCAGAATAAAGATGGTTATCTTAGGATGTGCATCGATAATCATCAGTTGAAAAAAGTCACAATCAAGAATAAGTATCCCCTCCCTAGGATCGATGACTTGTTCGGCCAGCTTCAAGGTGATAAGTGCTTTTCGAAGATTGACCTCAGATCCGGCTATCACTAGCTCAAGGTTAGGAAGAGTGACATTCCACAGACAATCTTTTGGACTCAGTATGGTCACTATATATTTGTAGTTATGTCTTTCAGTCTAACAAATGCCCGTGAAACTTTCATGGATTTGATGAATAGGGTGTTCAAGAAGTACTTAGATATGTTCTTCATATTCTTCATAGATGACATCCTTGTGTATTCTCAGAACGCGGAGGAAAATACTGCTCATTTGAGGATTGTGTGGCAGACTCTAAAGGACCATCAGCTATATGCTAAGTTTGGAATGTGTGAGATTTAGCTGTACTCAGTTGCATTTCATGGCCATGTGGTGTCTAGTGAGGGTGTTCAGGTAGACTCTTAGAAGATAGAGGCGGTGAAGAATTGGCCTAGACCTATCGTCCCTAGTGACATCAGGAGCTTTTTGGGTTTTCATAGAGGGATATTCATCCATTGTTGCACCTTTGACTATGTTGACTTAGAAGAAGGCCAAATTTCCATGCTTTGATGCTTGCGAGAAGAGCTTTCAATAGTTAAAGGCTCAACTTATTTCTAATCCGATCTTGACCCTTCTAGAGGACACAAATGGCTTTATGGTGTATTATGATTCCTCTAGGATTGGCCTTGGGTGTGTGTTAATGCAGCATGGGAAGGTCATTGCTTATGCCTCGAGACAGCTTAAGACTCATGAGTGGAATTACCCGACGCATGACCTTGAGTTAGCAGCAGTGGTATTTTCCTTGAAGATTTGGAGGCAATATTTGTATGGGGTGCATGTGGATATGTTCATGGATCGCAAGAGCCTTCAATATGTGTTTACCTAGAAGGACTTGAATTTGCATAAATGGAGATGGCTTGAGCTTATTGAAGTCTATGATATGAGTTTCCTTTACCATATTGGGCAAGGCCAATGTAGTGGTGGATGCTCTTAGTAGGTTGTCCCTAGAGAGTGTGTCCCATGTTGAGGATAGGAGGAAAGAATTGGTGAAGGATGTCCATCGGGTTGCTTGTTTGGGGGTTTTCCTTATCGAACAGTAGATGGTGGTGTCATTGTTCAAAATGAGTCGGAATCTTCATTGGTTAAAGAGGTTAAGGCAAGGAAAGATGAGAAACCTACTAAATGAAGTTAATGGAAGCTGTCCGGAATTAGAAAAGGATTTCTCCCAAGGGAGAGATGGTGTACTTTGATATCAGGGCTGATTGTGTGTTTTGGATATAGATGACATGAGAGACCGGGTGTTGAAAGAGACTCACAACTCTCGATATTCTATCCATCCATATGCCACAAAGATATATCGTGATCTACGGGAAGTCTATTAGTGGAATGGCATGAAGAAGGACATTGCAGAGTTTGTGGAGTGATCGAATTGTCAATAGGTGAAGGTTGAGAACCAAGGTCGGAGATGTATGCTTCAGGATATCAGCATTCCTACTTAGAAGTGGGAAGATATAAATATAGATTTCATCATAGGGTTACCTTGTATGCGCCAGAAATATGATTCTATATGGGTGATAGTGGACTGGACGAAAAAGTCAGCACATTTTCTATCAGTCAAGATGACATATTCAGCCAAGGATTATGCTAGGATTTACATTCGAGAGTTTGTCAGGTTGCATGGGGTTCTGCTATCTATCATCTCACATAGGGGTACTCAGTTCATCTCATAGTTTTGAAGGTCGTTTCAAAAGGTCCTTGGTATTCAAGTGAAGCTTAGCATAACCTTTCACCTGCAGACAGATGGTCACGCTGAGTGGACCATTCAAACCCTTGAGTACATGTTGGAGCTTGCATGATTGATATCAAAGGTAGTTGGAATGATCAGTTACCTCTCATTGAGTTTGCCTAGAGCAACAGCTACCACTCCAGCATTCAGATGGCTACATTTAAGGATCTTTATGGGCGGAGATGTAGGACACCTATTGGATGGTTTAAGGTAGGAGAAGCTACATTGATAGGGCCAGATTCAGTTCATAAGGCCATGGAGAAAGTTCAACTCATTAAGGAAATGTTAAAAATACCTGAGAGTTGTCAGCAATCATATGCAAATGTTAGGAGGAGAGATCTTGAGTTTGAGGTCGATGATTGGGTGTTTCTGAAGGTGTCACCCATGAAAGGAGTTATGAGGTTTTGCAAGAAGGGAAAGCTTAGTTCTTGATATGTTGTCCCTTACAGGATTCTGAGGCAGGTCGGTAATATGGCTTATGAGTTAGAGTTTCCTGCAGAGTTAGCTTCAGTGCATCCAGTTTTCCATATATTGTTGTTGCAAAAGTGCCTTGGCAATCTAGACTTAGTTTTACTAGTGGAGAGCATTGGGGTGAAGAATAGCCTTACCTATGAGGAGGTTCGATTTGAGATCCATGATCGTCAAGTTCGGAAGTTGAGGAATAAGGAGGTAGCTTCGGTGAAGGTGTTATAGAGAAATCAGCTAGTTAAGGGAGCTACGTGGGAAGCCTATGATGGCCAAGTACCCTCACCTCTTCCCTTCCAACTCAGTTCCAGCATGAGGTACTTATTTCCTCCTTAGTATTCTATTCAGTTTCATGTATCTCAGTTACTCTCATATTTTGCATGTATATATGTTTCATGAGGTCAGTTCCTTCATGTATCATATTTCGGAGTCAGTCACTCCATCAATATTTAGTTTGTAGCTTCCAGTTTTGGGATTGCAGCTCTTTCCCCATCTTTTTAGATTAGTTAGTCTTCATTCGAGGACGAATGTTCCTAGGGGAGATAATGTAACACCCTAAAAGCCCCTAAGATCATATCCTAGGCATGAAGCAGAAAATAGCAGAAAATTTTCACTAGGACATAGAATGACCCATGGGATGGGAAGTTGGAAGGACCAACAGGTCGTTGGTTGACTTGTCATAAGGAAATCCAGAATGTGATGGAACTTTTTACCAAAAACAACAATGGGAACCCACAATCCATACCAAGGTATATGATTCATACGGAAAAGCAGTGGGAAGGGATTCAGAGAAGTGTTTGGGAAATTTGGGGAACCCACGAGGCAAGGGACGACTCGTAGGTTGTACCAATGGTTTGTTAGTTTGGCCATAGGTTCCACCTGGCAGTTTTTTATACGATTTTCCAATGGTATTTTTGTAACTTCCTATGATTTTAACTCCTAAGAGATGTCATTTTAGACTTCCTAATGGGTTGATAAGGGGTTATACTTAGCCTAAGCCCTCATTCTATTCAAACACCGTAAGTTGGGAATCACCTCTCAAGGAAAAGCTAGGGTTCTTCTTCTTCTTCTTCTTCTTCTTCTCAAACTCTCTTAGGTCTCCAAATCAAGTCAAGGAACTCTTCAAGCAAGATATGTATGGTCATGAATGGGGGATTTCTTCCATCCTCATGCCTATTCAAACTCACTTTCATGAATTCGAGTCTCCAATCATGATTTTATGAATTTTTAGGGTTAGACCCGATTTTGATTAAAATTCTCATGATATTCTATGAATTCAATTCTCTTATGATTCAACCATGATTTATGATTTTAATTGCATGATTTCTTTTTAAAGCTCTCACAAATTTATATTTTCAAGTTATGATGAATTACTCAATTATGCATGAATTTCATGAATCACAAGCCTATGTATTCATGGCTAGTTCACTTATGTTATGGAGTTTATGAATATCATGATTACTAACTAGCCCATGTAAAACCATGTATGTTTCATGATTATGATATGTGAACTATGTATATTTTGGGAGTAGTGTTAACACCGGGTAGGCCGCGGTTCATCCCACCCATGTCTAAGAACTACGTGTCACTATAGGTTTTATTAGGGCCCTCACTAGAGAGGGTTCCCTGCCCAAATAGGCTCATGAGTGATATTACTCCGTTATGGTTCTTACCCTTGGAAAGTTACAAAACACCTACCAATCAAGATTACAGGTTAGGCTCCTTGTGTGCTCATATTGAGTATGTCAGTTACGAGAATCTCCAACTGTTTCATGATCTATAAACATGTTCATGTTTCATGCTGCATGATATTATGACTTATGACATTTTGGGTCAATTTACACTTTGTGAGATTCTACCTATAATTTCAGTCATGTCCAGCCTTATGATTTGGTTTTGGAAACCTTGAGCCATTATTCTCAATTGTTTATCAGAACTCATATTTTAGCTTATCTTATACTCGTGATTTCAGAATATCATTTTACTATCACGATTTACTTATCCTATATACATTCTAAGTACTGATTGTATACTTTTATTCTATATCATCTCATGATATAGACTCGGTTGACCAGTCTTAGCCCCAATATTATACTAGCTCCTGCTCCGATTCAGCCCAGTCTTAGCTTTGGGCGAGTCCTCATCATGTGCTTACATCAATTATCCTTATTACTTTCATGTCTTTCCATTTTAGACTTAGCCGAGCTAGTTGGGGCTTGTCCCAACAACTCATCTCATGAAAAGAGGCTTTTCAGATAGGGATGTTTAGATATTCAGCGATGTTGGCTTGTAGTCCAATTTACGTTTTATGAAATCTTGGACTTTTGCTTATGCCTTATGTTATGCTTTACTTCTGCTTAGATTATGCTTAAGAATATGTTATGCATGTGCCATGGGATAGATCGGATCCCTTTGTGGTTCTAGGTCCCGTGTTACGTTATGGGTCTATGCTCAGATCATGACAAATAGTACCACAACAGTTACATTTGAAGTTTGTGGTATATTTTGAGAAATTGAGTAGTGAAAAAAAGAGAGTATGAAGTAAAGCACATGAGTTTATATATATATATGAATGATATTTCAGAATGACTTTCAGTCACAGACTCCCCGAAGAATTGATTACTAAAGATTGATGCTCTATTAAGCCCAGGAGTTTGAATGAAAAGATTTAAAAAGATGAGAATAGTATGTACTGAGCCATGTTAAATTGGCTTAAAACAGCCGTTTCACTTGGCTATAAACTCAAGGAATTGAATAGGCTAAGTTCTGGTTGTTGAAGGAAAAAGTCGGTAAGGAAAACTTGTCGGAAATAAGGTATGTAAGGTGTCCCGTCCGTTGTTCTTTCAAGCATAATTCTTAAGTTATAGGTTGAATGAGCTAGTATTCTTCTTAAGTGTATTGAGTTAGTATGTTAAGCTACTTTTAATCTTTAATTTCCATGTTTAATTGAAGCTAAGTGTTGGATTTATGTCTAGCCCAAAGAGGCTCTTAAAGTACAATATTGTCTCGATTATTGTTGTAGCTTTACATCGAGCTGGAGACCCCTCAGTGTGTGCATTTGTTAGTTGGTCCTTTAATTATGTTACACATATTATGTCAATTATGTTTGAATTTATGGTAGTCGTTTGGAATTGGAAATGAAGCTAAAATGATGAAATAAGAACGATGCAAGCTAAGAACTAACGTCAACCTAGTGAGGATTAATGAGGGTATTAACATGATGATTCCTTAACATGCACTACTAAATGTATATGTATATTTTTTTAAAGTGCTTAAAGCCTAAAAGATATTCCATACCCTCGGTTGCTAAAGCTAAAGGTAAGTTATCGGGTGACTGAGTTCCAAGTTAAATGAATATTGATCCTAAGCATCTAGAATTCAGCCCAAGTACTCTAAGGCATGTTTAAGTACCTCAAATGAGTCCAAGAACTCTAAATGAACCTAAGTACTCCATGTTGAGTTTGATTTGAGCTTAATCATTTGTCACAACCTGAGCTGAGACCCCTAGATCGAGACACGGGACCTAGAACTACGAATGACTCCATGTTAACCTATGACACATACATAGCATGACAATAATGACCCAAGATGGGACCCTAGATCCAGATATGAGACCTCGAACTACGAATCGCTCCAAGATAACCCATGGCATGTGCATAGCAACTCAAGAGCATAAATTAAAGCGGAAAACTTAATTCTTGAACATGAATACGCAAAAGTTTGAATATAATAAAACGTAAATAAAAGCGTTCACATCACAACACCAAGCCTAAAGATGAATATACTAGTCTATGTCTAAAAATCCTCTACTGTCTAATGAGATGCTGGGACAAGCCCCTAGCTAACTCCAAGTCTAAAACTAAACATACAAAATAACATAACTGAAAGAATGTCCTCGGTAAATGTAACAACCCACATGGTCATTTTGTGATTTTTGACCCATTTCCTTAGGTTGAACCTTTTTATATATTTATTTTATTATTTATGACTTTTGGAGATGGATGACACAATTCCCGAGATTATCCAGTAAAGATTCGATGAGATTTTCCGTTTTGAAAGGTTCGAAGTTTGAGAGGTTTGACCAAAGTCAACATTTCAGGTTAACAAGCTTGAATTTGGATTTTGAAACTCTGTTAGTTCTAGATGGTGATTTATGACTTAGTTGGAAGGTTTGAATGAATCCCGAGGTGTTCGGGAGTGATTTAAGCCTATGGTTGAAGTTATGAGCTTTAAGGAAGCTAAGTTTGACCACGGTCAACATTTGAGAAAAACTACCTCATTAGGTTATTTGATGATTCAAATATATTTGGAATGTGTTTTATGATTAAACAACATATTTGGTTTGTGTCCAGATTAGTTTTGGACACTCGAGTTGCATTCTAGTAGAATTTAAAATTAAAAGTTGACCTTGGTCAAATAGTTAATTAAATGACCTCGGATTAAGTATTTGAAAGTTCCAATAGGTTTGTATGATTACTTTGGACTTGTCCATAAATTTTGGTTTAATTCCGATGAGTTTCGGGTGGAATTCGAATGTTCTATGTGTTTTAGTATGATTTTAAGCATAAAATGTGACAACTCAGAGGTTTTTTTAGTTATAGAGATTGAAAAATTATTTTGAGAATTCCAAAATTCTTAGCGTGAATTATAGGAGTGATTTGAAAAGTTTGGTGCAATTTCGATAAGTCAAGATCGGGTTTTTATCACAAAAGATGAAATAATTCTTAATTAAGAAAAAATGATATCTGACTGGGAAAACAAGCACCAAATGGAGTTTTGATTAAACAAATAGGTATGTATAATTATTTAGTAATTATAGAAAAGATAATCATCGCATTTCGAGTTCGTATGATGAAGTTAAGGTCATTTTAGTAAAAATTAAAGTTGTTGGTACGGTGCTGGTGCCCCCTATATAAATACCTTAATAGTGTCTTTTTACATAGACTGTGTTTATTTGGTATTTTGAGTACATTTGGAGTTCTAGAGCTCGGAATTGTGTTATTTTTGTCGCATTATTCTCTATTTAACAAGGGGATTTTGATCATTTGGAAGCGTTGCGGAAGGGTAATTCCGTAATTTGATGCTTGGGCTTCAGTTTGACGCAAGTAAAGGTATCTTGATTTTTTGAGGTGTTAGTGTTGTATATTTTAAATGAATTTAAGGATAATGGGAAATAAGGGGATCTAGTATAAATGAGATGACGAGCATTTATATGGGTACCGGTGTCATGATATGGGTAAGTTTACACAAAATTGATATATGTATTGATGATATTCCACAATTTGTGATGTCATTGATTTACTGAGACGTACGCACTATGTGGTAATAGATTGTGACTTGAAGATCCTTGATTGTGTGGTTGGCTGATGAACTTGTGTTATTCATACATACTCATACCACTCCTATTATAGCATGATGATTATTGACTAATAGCATCCATTGTGTTATTTTGTGAAAATTCATAATCTTGTGATGCCGATGGGAAATGGTTCCACCGTGTTTTATTGTCGCTGGGAAATGGTTCCAACATGTGTTATTACCTATGGAAAATAGTTTCGCGTGTGTTATTGTCGATGGAAAATGGTTCCAACATATGTTATTACCGATGGGAAATGATTTCGGCGTGTGTTATTGTCGAGGGAAATGGTTCCAACATGTGTATTGCAGATGGGAAATGGTTCCGGCGTGTGTGATTGCCGATGGGAAACGGTTCCGGCAGGTATATGTACCTCGCTAGTCACCCATGGGTCCCGACTATCCAACCAAAGAAGTGGGTATATACAGATTCTTGGCCAGTGCATTGCATTACATTATATTTTATCTTCATTGCATTTCACATTGAGTTGAGTGTTGAAGTGTTGAGATAGTTTTAATATTGATTTGACTCATTTTATTTGAGACTCATTGTGATATAATTAGTGGTGTAGCTGATGTGTGACTATATTGAGGTATATTGTAATATCATCAGTGGTGTAACTGACTCCGGATGATATATATTTTATTTACTTTATGGTTAGATATTAAATCTATAAACTCTTGTTGGAGTGAATTATTGTTATTGTATATTTACAACTATTGAAAAAGAATTGTTACGATTATATCTCGTCATCACTTCTAGAAAGGTCAGTTATCAAAGCTTGCTAAGTGCACGTATTTCCCATACTCACCCTATATTTGCTGCACCTTTTTGTGTGCATGGACTGAATCAAGTGCTAATGGTACATGAGTTGCTACGGGGTCCGGGATATGTTGTGGTTAGAGTTCAGGGTGATTTGCTTTCTCTTAGGCAGTACTAAATTCTAGAGATTTCTTTTTTTATTTTCCATCTTATTTCTTTCTAGATAGTGAATTTAGTTTATCAGAGTTGTTGATACTCATAAATTCTATTGTACTAGTGACACAAAATATTTGGATTGTTTTGATTTTACGCTCATTTATTCCGCATCTATAGAAGTTAGTTTCTTATTTTTCATTACTTCAGCAGTTCTAATATTATTAAATATTTTAAAAAGGAACAGGGTTCTCCTATGGGGATGGTGGGTGATATGTATAGTGAATCATTTAAATATTTCCCAAAATTAGTAAGAAGGCTATGGAGATGTTCCCTCTTGGATTTTCAACAAGGAAAGGTTAGATAAGCTATCAAATCATCTCCAATCACGAATTCTTCTTGGGTAATGAATCCCGAGGCAATGAAGAACGTATCTATGGAGTTGAATATTTTAAATTGGTCTAGTTTGACAGAGCCCTAGCGGGTAGAAGCCATAAAAATCATCTCTATTCAAGTCTAGAATGCTTACAAGTGATAGTAAGTACTTCTACCCTCTTAATTCATAAGAATTCGTAAGGTTTTTTCCAAATTGAATTCGTTATGACTTGTTTCCGTTGTGCCTTGTGGGGTGACATTGTTGGTCAATTTTCTTGAAATAGAATAGCCTAATTCTCTTGAAGTATGAGATAAGACATGGAAGGATTGCAAGTTTATAGTTGAAGCTTGATCGGTTAAGTGGAGTTCGGTGAATTGAGGTATGTAAAGGCTAACCTCCTTCAGCAAGTTATTCTCATCGTATATGTGTTATGACTTGTGATTTCATAGTAATTCGTGTTTACGTGTGTTGTGGTTAGATTCTACGAGTTGAATTGGTGTTGTCATATAGTATCCCTTGTCGGGATTTGCCTTATTCCAGCTTTTCCTCTCGTTAGAAATGGCCTTGAGATTATTGATTCGTATTGTTTCCACCTAGATTGGCTAGAGATGTTTTGCTGCCTTACCGAGGCCATAGAGGCCTATAGTTAGCTGTTGAGAATTTCTTATAAAAGTTGGGCAGCATAGGTCGCAACTTGGAGGTATAACATTATTTTTTTGACGCCTATATATACAGTAAAGCTCGCCCACAGGCTGTGGTGTACCTTGATGCCCACAGGGCTAGCATCTTGATAGTATAGCCTTACCCATGAGTTAGTGGCACTACGGTTGCCAAATGGACTAGGTGGCAGGTTTCTAGATGAACTACCTATTGCCAGTGACCGTATAGCTTCATACGACTTACAGCTTGTCATATAGGTTGCTCAGGAAACCACCCTACCTGTTAGTAACTTGATAGTCTATGTGATACCTTAAATAGTGATCTTATCAGCTGTCAAACGCTGGGCCAATGCCTCTGGCTACTTAACAGATGCCCACGTACATGTTTCCTAGAAGGGCTATACTTAGATATACTTGCTTGTGCGGCTATAAGTTGCTTACATGAACTATATGTGTCACGACCCGAACATAGGCTTGGATCGAGATGCGGGTCAAAGAACCCCAAGAGGCTCCAAGTCGACCCATGGCATGAACATGACATCTATACTAAATATGGATAAAGCGGAAGTCTAACATATATAACATAATAGAAGTCTAAAAATCTCATAACCTCTGAACAACAGAATACATACATGAGTCTGAAGCATACATACTATGTCTGATAAGCCTCTACTACTGACGAGTTGGTGGGACAAGACTCCAACTAACTAACAAATGTTTGAAACTGAATGTACGGAATGTAGATGATAATAAGGGCACTCGAAAGATGAGGAATCACCAACTGTGGCTAGAGATGCTAACACTGAAGATCTGTCTAGCGACGAGATTGAGCCTGAATGTCTGAGCTTGTATGATGAAATGATACAATTTAGAGTATGCGGACAGTACATGGAATTTACTGAGTATGCAAGGTAAGTAAAACCTCTAAGTAAGTAAAATCAAATATCATGCATATCATAAAGAGTCTGAGAGTAGTGCTTGCATGCTATTATCAGAAAACATGATTTGAATATAACTGAATCGAATGACCCAAAGCTGAAAACTGATAATCATAAGTAAAACTGAACATTGGGTCAAACTTGATGAAAACATAATGTCATGAATGATGAACATGCATAACTGAAATCATGAGAAATAATGGGAGACTCGTCATATAACCGAGATTACCACGATAGAGCTTACGTCGTCTCGACTATTACACTCAAGTGCGCAGAGTCTTCCAAAGCCTTTCTAGGGCTAAGGACGCTACCATGATATTGATATCAAGCTGAAGGCCCCTGGGGGGCAGGGAAAACTCACAAGGGAGGTCCCAAATAATCTGAACATACCTATGTTGGCACTTAGTTCTGAGGCATAGGGTTGATTAACCCTTAGCCTACTCGGTGCTAGGCACTACTCCCAAAAATATGCATACGCTCTCTATCATTTTTCAACGAAGCTGAATTATAACATAAATGCATAATCTGAAATCATAACATGAGGAGCTCTGGGCTCAAACTATACCACAAGCTGAAAATAGTGGGAGTTTAGAATCCAAAACCATGTGGTAAGCTAATATAATAAGGTTTAGATAAATCATAAAACACACTTGATCATATGGATTTGCCCAATACATAAACATTCTTGACATAGACTTGATCATTCGAAAACATGAACTTCCATGGGTATACATCATAATTTGTAAAAACTTTAAAATATAACTTGTAATTGAAAACATTGTAAAATATGCCATGAATCATAATACAACATTAGAAACATGTATAGATCATACCCATGATTGATACTTTAGTCAACCTATCCACGACCATCCAAATAGATTCATATTATCGATGAGTACGAGACAACCCTGTAATGAAGTCCATATTGATTTCCTCCCACTTCTAATTAGGGACACTAATGTCTTGGAGCACACCTCTAGGTCTTTGATGCTAAACCTTCACCTTTTGTCAATTCGAACACTTAGCCACAAACTCTGCTATGTCCTTCTTCATCCTTTTTCATGCCATTCCACCAATAGACTTCCCATAGGTCACAGTACATCTTGGTGGTACTTGGATGTATAGAATATCTGGAACCATGAGCCTCATGAAACATCCTCTCCCTCAAGTCATCAACTTCCGGTACACACAAACGACCCTGATATCGTAGCACACCATCTCACCCTTGGAAGAAGACCTCCACCTTCTGATTCTGAATGGCTTCCTTCAACTTTACTAAAATAGGATCCTCATGTTGTCTAGCTTTAACCTCAGTCACTAAAGATGATTCTGATCCATTTTGAACAATGACACCACCATCAATCGAGTCAACAAAATGAACTCCTAGTCGTGCAAGCCGATGCACATCCTTCACTAACTCTTTCCTCTCCTTATCTACATGGGACACACTCTGCATAGAAAGCCTACGAAGAACGTCTGCCACCACATTTGCCGGAAGTTAGTAAAGCATGCGCCAAAGGGCGAGTTAGCATTCCAGATTCAGTATAGCCTATTGTATGATTAGCAAGCATGTTGTAGAATAAAAAGATAC